>JAWPHD010007884.1:0-77500 GCA_037043455.1 Cyrtodaria siliqua | reverse complement strand
GCAACTGCCTTAAAAATACGAAAACTTCAACAAACTCCACTGTAGAGAGTGTCCCACATACATGTAGGTAGGCTCTCAACACTACTCTCACCTCCGATGACCTTTCCCACAAGCACCTGAATTTGTGTTCAGTATATATACATTGTCTGTAAACGATCGGCACACACAATTACGCGTTTAATTATCTGACACTGATATTAAAAAACCACAACTGCCTTATTTTACTGCGTATTTGTTCTCAGTGCATGTTTTCTGAAGGAAAATGCAAACAAAACAGACATAACTAAGAAAAGTGAAAGAAGAAGAAACAGGTGAGAGGTATTAAAATAATAATAATATATAAAAAGAAAAGTCTACACAGCACCCGGTATTCCCAGGTGGTCCACCCAATCCAAGTACTAACCGGGCTCGACGTTGCTTAACTTCGGTGATCGGACGAGAACCGGTGCTTTCAACGTGATATGGCCGTAGACACAATGCTTCGTTTTACTGGGGTCTACGTATCTTTCCATCGATAGAGAGAAAAGAACGGAGAAATGAGCAGAAGAAGGAAAAGATGAAGTAAAGCAGACATTCATTAAAGGCACAACAACGTGCGTGTCGACGCTTCTGCAGCTTGGCAGCCATGTAAACAGACCACGTAGAAGCCAGCTACTATGTCAACAGGCTGCCCTTCACTATGGAACTATTGCATTCCACCTTAATGACAACGTATTCATACCTGTACACAGTCTAGCAAATAGTTCCGAACCGAGATACAAATTCTACAAGTATAACAAGCAATATATACATAACTATGTATACTATATATATGTATAATTATGTAAGCTATATATATACTTAAAGTCACCAGGATACTGGGTCTCTCAATTTGAACACATTTATTGGGGCCACCCTGAAATAGTGTGAATATACGTGTTAGGTATTTTTTTATGAATTAAGTACACCTACGGGTACTTATGTAACCCCATATAGTCGTAACTTAACGGGTAATTTAACTGTTAACGCCTTTAATTCTCAAACCATAATACTGGGTCTGACCCAACATTTTTGCTGGGTCTTCTTACAGTATATATATACACACTTAGCAAATTATCAAGGGGAGATAACCCCTACTCAGGGGCCCAATAAACGTGTAAAATAAGTTATGCGCGAGAGGCTTAATTAGGTAAATGTAGTTCTGTTAAACATGCATGTATTATTGGGTCGTTGAATTGTTGGGTCAAGACCCAATAGGCAGATTGAGGACCCAATAGCAAGGTAAGGACCCAATATATCGAGTGTAAAAATCATTTTTGACCCAATAAACTGGTGTCTTTAAAACTATATATATATATATATATATATGGGGAGAAATATTTGTGAACTACCAAGGACAGACAACCTTCGGACGAACTACGGCAGGGCGCCTAGCTATGACGAGATACACAGAAATCAAGCGTATATATTCACTCCTTAAAAAAGGTAGTTGCAACACACGTTGATAAACTGTATCTCTACATCATAACACACTCGTCTGAAGGCACAATTAACATATAGACGCATACATACATACAATTATAGCTCATATATGAGTGGGCCACATTTAAGCGTTCAACCACACACAGCTATATTGAGACAGTGACAATGAAAGGTGCCGGATCTGGGGATACTGTGAATTCAGGTATATATAATAAAGGGAGAGAATTTGAACTCACTACGGCAACTTTCGAAATTGGGATCTCGCAAGAGATTCATGTTCACAAGGCAGAATTATATATGGGGAGAAATATTTGTGAACTACCAAGGACAGACAACCTTCGGACGAACTACGGCAGGGCGCCTAGCTATGACGAGATACACAGAAATCTGAAGGCACAATTAACATATAGACGCATAGTATATATATATATATATATATATATAAGACGCATAGTATATATATATATATATATATATATAAGGGTGAGAAAATACATACATCTACAAAATACCTTTCAAAAAGCACTGGATAGCCGAGGGGATACGAACATGTTGGAATAAATTAATAGATGGGGAAAAAAACATTTATACAGTGCTACAGTTTATAAAAACCCAAGCGCTTTCGGCTTACGCCTTCATCAGGAGTACACAAACACGAAAATAACAAATACGAACAAAAAAAAACACTAAATACACGGCAGTTAAATAAAACTCTTTAAAAAACAACTTATCGTTTGGCAGTGTTGCAGAAACTGGTTACTTTGAATAGACACTCTGGAGCCAAATGTGATACTAATAAAAGAACATATCTGGTTGGATGAGGGTAAAACTGTACCCTGACATTTAGGTATGAAGAGAGAGTAAAGATTTGAAAAAGATAACACAAACCCTACCTCAAAACCTAAAACCTAAAATCGATACTGCAGGATAAAGTATAAAGCAACTCCAAAGCTAATAAAAAACAATGAATAAGGCTAAACAAATTAAATTAAATAAATGGAGATATTTTGATCAAGGGAAGTAACAAAAGTACTAATAATAGAACATTGCTGGTTGGATGGAAGTAAAACTGTACGCTGACATTTATGATTAGTTATGAAGAGAGATTATGTGAGTGAATAACCCTACCTCTATACCTTAGACAAAGAATCGATATTTAAACTGCCGTGTATTTTAGTGTTTTTTGTTCGTATTTGTTATTTTCGTGTTTGTGTACCCCTGATGAAGGCGTAAGCCGAAAGCGCTTGGTTTTTTATAAACTGTAGCACTGTATAAATGTTTTTATATATATATATAAGTATATAAATAGCAACAACTAGCACTTGGAAATGTGTTTATATATATCAATTCTTTTTCAAAAACTCGTAACGTCAGTTGATATCAAAACGTTTTTTAATAACCCCAATTAAGACGTGTGGACGTTTCGTGTATTATTTCCCGTATATTCAAACACACCCGTACAGAAATTTGATCAATATACCCGTACAGATGCTCACAATTTAGCTCAAACTAACCGTAATGAAAAACACTTACAACCAGTACAGTTAAACAAAGCCGGTTCAAATAAAAAAAAGGACATGTACAAATGAAAACAAATATCGGTTTCTAACGACTTGTCGCTCTTCGGGGCATAGTATTTTGTTAGATACTGGGACCATAGGCCGCTGGACATGGGGGAGGAAAATCTCTATGTCCACCGCCATATGCATGCCATCTTCGGGATGGTTAAAATTATGTACTATTGATTTTATAAATATTGAGTTCTGCTCAACCCGGGGCTAGAGGGCGTGAGCGGTAGCTAGCATAGTTCACTACCGTTCATGAGCAGTCTCAGTGAAGCCGATACTGCAATATTGTGTATGTGTCGTGTTCGGCCGTTTCCAAAGGTCCATTACCATACTCTTTTGTATATCTGATTTTGTTGTATATGTGTCTGTCTGCATGGGTGGCTTCATTTTAACAAGAAGCAAATGAAAATAATTATCAGTTTTCTTTAAAACTTAAACAACTGTATCTAATTGATTTGCTTTTGTTGTTGTTGTTGTTGTTGTTGATTTGCTTTTGTACGTGTGGGTGGGGAGAGCGGGGGAGAACATGAACTTGATACAGATCTACGACCTTTATGGTGCTTAAGGTGAACGTAAACCTGATAATTACGCCACATATGGCGTTCATGACTCGTCAATACAATGTCATTTTAAAGTAGTCACTGTCTAAGTTAAGTTTTTGCAGTTGATACCAAGATCTAAATTGGTGCTTCGAATGGTTATTTACATACCATATGTAGACACTATTAACACAACCTTGTGATCTGTGTGATAGGCGAAAATAAGGTACTTAAAGAACTACAAAACACTTCTGATGCTAAGCATGAGTTCACCCTTATCAATGTTTATCTCAACACATTTAGTAAAATCAAATTGCGCTGAAATAATAAGTGATATTTGCTTTTGAATTTGCACATACATTGCAACTCGACACATTTTGCAAAATGACATTGCTCTGAAATAAGGAACGATATTTCCTGTTGAATTTGCAAATACAATAGATAAAGAACGCCTGTAAATAAATTATTTTCTTTCAGATATTCCGTGTAGATGCAGAGACACATATTGTCTATAGGACAGATGTTTGTACAATATGACTGAAACTATATGCGTGCCTTTGGGAGAAATAGGGATTTTGTTTTGCGGTACAAATATTTGAAATTGCATATACAATGGAGAAAATTGTAAATACCATGATTTTCTTTCAAATATTTCGTGCAAATCAAGAGACACATATTGTCTTTAGGAAAGATTTATGCACATGTGGTACAACGATTGCTTCACCTAAGGATTACATACTGCATTGAAATCCGCCAAATATACTCTAAATGTCTTACTGTTATACTTATGTCTTTAAAACTCATTAACATATAGTGAGGTGAAATCCAACTCGATGAATGTAAAATAATTAATGAATTGTACAAACATCGTGATATAGTTAAATTCCTTTGAATATATATTGTCAGCGGTTTCAACATTATGGTTAATAAATCAAGTTTTATCACTATCATACAGGAAATTGCAAAATAAATTTAAATTACAAATGGAACGTAGACAACTATTTGCGAAATAGATGAAGATAAATATACTCTAACATTTTGTAGAATCAAAATGATAGATAGACCCTCTTTTTCAATAGCTGATGCTTATTGAACCTTTTAGAAATGTAACAAACTGGGTGATCAACGTCATTGATGTCTTCTTACAGCATTACTGAACCAGCACCAGTATCGCGTGCATCAACGGCTAACTTAAATTGAACATCAACACTTGGTTCTGAAATTGCACTCTTAAGTATGTTTTTTCAAAAAAAATAAGTTTTTTATTTTGCCAATTTCTTTTATTTAATAAGTTGTCAAACCCAGCAATACCAAAAATACGGATCAGTTATTTTACACGTCAGTACAGGAAATTCCAAAATAGCCTTGACCTTAGCTTCAATAGATTTAAATTGAGCCTGTCCCTCGCCATGTCCTAAAATATGACGATAGCACGACAAAATTCATTTTTGTTGAGGTTCTGATATTCAGCAAATTGTCTTCATATGTATTTTTGTATATGATGGCATTATCAATGTACGCGTCACATCCATTTAAATCAGAGATTAACATATTGACGTTGAAACGTTGCTGGTGAATTTTTCATTCCAAATTGCATAAATTTATTTCGAAACAGTCCATCTGAAGTTACACATTTGCTCTTTCTGTGAGAGGTACTTGCCAAAATCCTTTTAGGAGATCAAATTTTGTAACGAATTTTACATTTCCAATTTTATCTAGTATACAATCGTCAATTCGTGAAATTGGAAATGAATCAGCGATAATGTTGAATTCTCAGAGTGCACATCCGGTATGTATTATCTGGTTTTGGTGCAAGAATACATGGTAAACTCTAGTCACATTTACTTGGTTCAATGAAATCATTTTCCATTAATTATTGAATTTATTCTTTGAGAAAATGTTGTTTAGAAGGAATCATTCTGTTGGATGCTATGTAATTGGAGAAGAATTTGCAACCTCGACATGATGATAAACTTTGACATTTCGTCATGGATCATCAGAAAACAAGTCCTCATATTTAAGCATGTAACTGTTTCAGCACATGTCTCTGTGATGGTTCTAGATGTGACAGTTTCTCGTCAAGATTTTGAAAATGTCACCGTTTTATAGTTTAGCTAAAGCAGAATCAATTTTCTTAAGATTTTCATTCTCGTTTTGTAACCCATCGCTGGAATTTTCAAGTGGAGTAGAGAAAACTACATAAACTGAATGTGTACAAAGGCTATCTCTGTCAATGTATTCTTGTAACATATCAATCATTGAAAACGTTTATATAAATGCAGACATACAGTTTTTTGTTGTCTTGATCAATGATAGTTTTAAATCTCTATATAATTAAATTTGCACATTTTGACATTAATTACCTTTATAATTCATAAGATATGCACCTGTGCATTGTTTTGTCATCAGTATCGCAATGTTGCACATGGAAGTAGTTTTTTTTTTGTCCGTGTCGCTTACAGGAATATATAAATTCGTTCGCCTCCCAGGAATATTGATAATTTAATTTCAATCACTAACCACTTTCTCTACTGTATAAGGACCATGATACCTAGCTTTTAAATGCTTTCCAGGAATAGGTACTAAAGCAAGAACTTTATCACCAGGTTTGACATTTCTTGTAAGTCATATAATTACATTTTTTTATTTTTGATTGAGATGATTTGAAATTATTGAGCTACCCCACAAGCTTTTGACAGCTTATGTCTGAAATCAGAGAGATTTTCTCTTTAAGTAACTTAGGAGGTCCACGAACAGTGTGACCAAAAACTAATTCAAAACGGTTAACACCAAGAGATATTTGAACAGACTATCTAACGTCGAAAAGTAAAACTTGTATTCCTTCGTGCCAGTCTTTATTAAAGTCAAAGCAATAAGACCTAATCATATTTTGCAATGCCTGGTGACAGTTTTCCTCTCAGAATGATAGGCCGAAAACTTAAACTGCTGTATGCCTAACTCATGCATGACCTGTTGAAATATACCAGACATGAAATTTGACCCTTGATTAGAATGAACACATTTTGAACGCCTAAAGTGACTTGACCAGAGCCTTCACAATAGATTTTGTCTTAAGATTACTATGTGGAATAGCTTCAGGAAATCTTGTTGACGCACACATAATTGTCAACAGATATTGGTTAACAGACTTGGTCTTAAGAAAGGGGCCAACACAGTCCACAATTATTCTACTAACGGTTCGTCAAATGCTGGAATAGGTAGAAGGTTTGCTTTGGGAATCTTCCGATAGGATTTTCCTATCATTCGACATGTGTGACAAGATCTACAGTACCGTGGAACATCTTTTATGATGTTTGGCTATTAGAAATTTCAAAAAATCTTGAGATATGTCTTATTAATGCCTATGTGACCAGACATAGGAATTTCATGAGCCAAACATTTCCTGACGAAATGAACTATGAACCACAATTTGGTAATTGACAGTCCATTCATCATTCGCAGGAGTGTCATGTGGTCGACATTTTTTTATCATGATCCCATGTTTGGTAAAATAAAAAACTGGGACTTGTGAAGCGTCATCTTCACTAACAGCCCTATCAAATATACTAGAAATATCAGAATCTCTATGCTGTTTCCTTTTAGTTGTGGTCTTGATAGTTTGAGATGATCTTTGTCTCAAACTAATAAAAGAAGAATGATCAGATAAATGAATATTATTTCACTGTAGTCTGTTTGGAATTCAGATGGGCTAATATTAAGTAATGTATAATACAAGATTGACCAATAAAGGTATCAGGCAATCAAATGTCAAAACAAAGATCATTCTCAATGGCTCTTTTTGCCAGAGCTCGAGTGATTACACAAGCCGGATACAAGACAGGTATTTCCTGTTCAATGGGATCAAGGGATTGATCAAAAAAAGGCTTGTCAGATACAAGTGGATTAACCACGACATTGTTTCCAGCTAGGTCACTACATAGTAGTAAATGAACTCCTTCAAATAGTAAAGATCTTATTCCCACAGCCACAGGTCCAGTAATCAAATATGATTACAGATACATTTTTATAGAGAGGGACAGTCAAATACCCTGAATAAGGACACTAGTACCAGAATCAGTCTTCTCAGAAAAAGGCACGTTATCTGCTAATATAGAGATTGAGAATATCCTGTGTCGTGTAATATCTTATACATGCATACCATGTATCCTAGGGGCAGGTTTGGTTGAATCACCAATAAGTAATATAGAACCGTCAGACATGAATGATTCGTAAGTCTCCATAACAGAATCAAACTGGGATTTTGTGACCTCAAATATTGCATTATTTCCAATACAAGACCAGGGTTTAGACATTAACTATGTTTAGTTTAAACATATTTATTTTACATCGATTGCGAAACAATTTATTGCAACTTAGATTAATCACTCTCGATGGCTTCCTGATCAGAACCAGTACTAAGCAATGTGGATTAATTATCTTGCTCAAGGATAAATAACGTGGCCGCGGCGAGGATCAAACCCACGACCTCTCGATCTGGAGTTCGGCGCTCTACCGCTGGACCGCGCACTCCACATTAAATATGTGAGACCAGTAGGATAAATACACCCTTTTTGTTGTTGCTTCCTTTACCAAGTGAAGCACTCAAATGACCTTCCTTTATGCAATAATTGAAAGTAATTTGAGATAAGGAGTTTGAATCAGTATTCTCATTAGACGCTCGATGTTTGGAAATACTATTTTTTTTTTTTCTTTTTTTTTTTTTAAATACTAGTACTTAATATACTAGACTGAGGTTTATAAGTACTATCCTACGAGTGAGAGGTTTTCTTCAATGAAAAATGTCGCTGAAAGCTTGATTTGTGAGCAAAAGAGACCTTGTGATTTAATCAATAATCACCCGCCAAACGTGCAGCATTTTCCAATGTTTGTGGTTTGTGTTCATCTAAATAGAGTTTAACATCATTTTTAATGCACCTTTTGAACTCTTTAATAAACATAAGTTGCCTAAACTTCACGGACATTACGAATTAAAACACTTTGTAACAGTAATGTTCAGTTTTCTAATGGCCATATCAAATTTTCAGCAATTTTCTCAAAATGAAGAAAATATTTGTCAACTTCTTTTTCTTGAAAGTGAACTTGCATGTTTGGTGGTGGACCCTTTTACAGTTCGCCACTATGCTTTCCTCTTTAATTGTACGATGACCGGACAGGCTGTGGACCCTATGATGACGCCTACCTAAAGCCCATTGGGACGGTGGCGTTTGATGTTTTATTCTGTTGTTGCTCTGGCTTCTGCCAAGTAATTTAATACCTTTATTGTGGCTTTTTAGGCTATTGTTGTTTGGTATTATATTTACACGAGCTTGTTTGTGTTTTACTTTTATTGCCTCTTGATGCTGCCTTGTTGGTTAGAGATTAGATCATGGCGGGGATTTCTTTATTTACACTGTCCTGTTTTAATGGGATGACAGTAGGGTAATAGTGGGGTTTGGTGCACCCTAGAACCGGTTTAAACCCCCAGTGGCCTACTTTGCCACTGACCGTTCCAAGGCGGTAGCCCTATTGTCAACCCTTTTGTGTTTGTGATGTCGTTTGCTTTTATTATTACTTTTGCCTTCTTGTTTGTCTGTTTGCGTGTTTGTTTCTGTGTTTTGTGGTTGACTGTCCTCCTTGAATGCTACTTTCCCTGTCCGTTCTTTTTATATTTCTTTGACATTATTTCCAAATACATTTTCCGCATCTCTAATTCAAATTCTCTTTTTTCTTTTTTCTTCCTTTAATTTTATTTCCGTTTCTTTTTCTTTCATTGCAATTTCTTTTTGAATTTTAATTTTTCCTATTCAATTACATTCCTTTTCTTTTTTATTTCCATTTTTTTTAAATTCAGTTTCGTTTAATTTTAAATCAAGTTCCATTTTTACTATTCATATACTTCCTTCAAAAAATTATTTTTCAACCATAAATCTCAGATTTTCTCAAAGAAGATTTACACTTCGATAAATTATAATATTGGCGAGCAAGAGCAAGTCATCTTTTTTTATTAAGACAAACTGCTACTGTGTAGGCATAGCAACATATTTCTCAAGATCAAAAGTCATTTTGATTGCAGCTGGGTTTCAGTTTTTATATTATTCAAAAATTACATGTAGTTTTGTACTTTTATTATTTGCTTATTATTTTATTACTTTATTATTGCCAAAAGCAATGTATAATTGATTAAAGCAAAGACAATGTTTTGATCCCGGACGAGCCACACATTTCTGTCACTGGTAAAATGTAACAAGAAAGGAATTGCAAAACGAGAAACAACACTTTTTAAACAATAATCAACACATTTATTCAAGTAGTAGAATGACAGATATTCACTTACAGGGTATCACTACATTAGATAGATTATTTCTTTTAAATCCGATTTAGGAATAAAGTCTAAATAATATTGGCAGGTGTCCCTTAAATCAAATTGTCAAGTGTCGCTTTAATCCAATTTTAATGATCTAATTTCACTTTTAATACAGATGAGCACTGTAATTGTTAACAGAATTCCGCTAGACTAAGTAATATATATTGTTAACTAAAAAAGCATCCAATATTTTCAAAAATGTTTCTTTTAACTTTACACTGAACTCTGAAGTAATTACTTCAAACCAAATACTGAACAAATAACAACCCCATAAAGCCTGTATTTATAATGTCAAAGAACGACATAGAACATCATAGAAACTTTAAGATAAACATGCTATGTAAATAACCTTGAATGACAGAATCACATCATATGACGTTTATCGTAAATAGCAATATCATGTTTACCTCATCCAGAAACTTTTATATGCTATTAATTTTAATAAATAACTTTGGTTGACATACATAAGAACATGTTTACATCATTTCTGAAAAACATATTCATTGGTAACACACCTTAATTTTGCATCCGATCTTCATCAAGCTTGGCCAGAGTCTTAATACCTATATGAGCTTCAAAGAGTGTGCTTCTGATCGTTACCAGACTTGGCCAAAGTAATATAAATAAATGCTTTGACGAGCATGAAATATACTGCAAGTGTCAGATAATAAACATTATAGTCATGCTATATTTTGCATTATCAACACTCTAACGTCTTCATTTTGCTTTTAATATTTACCAAACTATACTAAAGTGGTAATATCTATGAAAGCTCAGACAAGTTCGAACACCAGACATATCTAACAAATATCTCCGGAGTTATGGCCCTTGAAATAAACACATAACTTAAAAAATAATATATATATAAGCGTGAAACATTTCTTTTTTTTTCTTTTGATGTTGTTTTTCTTTCAAAAGCTAATATTTAAAAGAAACAGTTTAGTACGGAAAGGTCCATATACGATTTGACACTTTAATCACCGAGTCAATAACAAACCAAGAGTAGCATATGTTAATTAATTGTTTTAGTTGGCATTTGTCGTTCTCCCCAGGTTTTAATGATGTTTCATCCAGAGTTTGTCTTCCAATTCATTTATTTGACTGCTCTCTAGTGTGCTCTAGTGCGTGTATTTTAACGTGATTCATACAATACTTCTAATTATTGCAGATCTAGTTTCAGACTGTGTTCATATCTCCTGCGACAATAATAAACATATCTGTGAAAAATAATTAAAATATGTAACACCGAAGAACACATTACTACTACCTTTTATGGCTCACGAATAATCCAACCGTAGCAGTCAAAAGAGCTAACTGTGAAATGAGATTTTGAAGGTTTTTTGAAGGTTTGTGTTCTTGTTAAAACATCAGTATGACGCAGATACCCAGGGTATATCTTGTCTATTATTAATATTTATATATTAATTATCAAACCACGTTTTATGTTAATAATTAAGCCTGCACATATTACAATTCTTTGTATAGGCAATCCCGTGGATGGCAATAGTTTACTCACATACCGATGGAAAAATATAGTTGCAAGTATTGGTTAATGGACATTTATGTCGTTCCTTTCCTGTAAGCCAGACAATCAGGAATACAAGCATTATTTGTATACATTACGTGGTCCCGCCTTAATTCCATTAAGTAATGGGAAAGCTTATATTAGCAGGATTTTATAATGAATATTTCGAAAAAAGAAATTGTTTCAAAAACTTTTACTCAAAAAGTGCGGTAACCTGTTTAAAATTGACTATTACATATTTTTATTTTACAATATGACATTTCTTACACCGAAATTAAGGTTTTATTTCATACCACAACTAACCTCGTTTACGCTCCTTGGAGAAGGGATTGGATGGGGTATGAAAGTTAATAGTCGGACCACTTAATGTCAAGTAATTAGAGACCATATGGATGACTTTCTTGGGTTTCAGGAACTTGCTGAATGTGTTAACGACATAAACGGACATTTTATAGCAAGTGCTTAAATAAAGTAAAGTAACTGTTTTCGTGATAAGTCTGTAGCTGATGTTTGATGTGGTCGTATGTCCGGTCCAAGTCACATACCTTTCAAATGGGCTTTTATAAACACCTACACACAGGAGCTAAGTAAAATATGTAATGTATTATTACAGTGTAAGTAGTTTAATACTGAAAACTGTTTTGTATTGCACGTTTATTCTGCATTTTAAATTTACCTGCAGTTTAGCAAAAATCTTAATAGTAAAATAACAAGCTTAAATTATTTGGTATAAAATAAGGCCACATTCACCAAGTGTCCCATCCCAAATTCTAAATAAATGTCCTCAACTTTCAGTTTGGTTCACACTGAGGACAAAACAAAAGCCGGTAAACCTATAATCTAGACGACTGGGAATTTGTGTGATGCAATTTGTGTGAAGAAGTTGGTTCTGGTGCATTTCTGGTGGGTTCTGGTGCATTTCTAGTAGGCTCCGGTGCATTGATGTAGCCTTGTTTCATCTATGGGTTGATTTTGTGCATGTCTAGTTGGCTTTATTGCATTGCTGGTTGGCTCTGATGCATTTCCGGTTGGCTCTGGTGCATTGCTGGTTGGTTCTGATGCAATTATGGTTGACTTTGGTGCATTTCTGGTTTGCTCTAGTATACTATTGGTTGACTCTGAGATTATATATTGCAATTATTGCATTAGAAGCATTGAGTTGCTTGGTTACACAATTGAAACTTTAGTGAACTACCTGTATTTAAATCACTTTCTTCTTAATGTTCACCAGCTCATGGCGAAGTCGAGTACTTGAACGCAGGACAATTTAACGCAGGTCATCATTCACTTCATTGACATAAAACAGTGGACATCATACCTGTACTGAGGTAGCTTTATGATTTACAGAAAAACTTCTTGTTCCTTTTTCGATCTGCTATTTTACAGTCCGATGTTCTAACCACTGAACTATAGAGACTTCTTCAGAAATGGATATATTTAGTACCATGTATTATGATGCAAATTTACATATTTGAAAGCCTCTCAAGATGCATCATATTTAGTCTATTATGTTGCCCATGTAAATAACCATGCATGGTGAAATATTATAATTGTATTATCCATTAAGTAAGATTTCGTTACGTCTAAAAAAAGATAATCTCGTATACGTATCTATAAATAAATTTAAAGAAATATAAAAAGATCGGACAAGGAAAGTAGCATTCAAGGAGGACAGTCAACCACAAAACACAGAAACAAACACGCAAACAGACAAACAATAAGGCAAAAGTAATATTAAATGCAAACGACATCACAAACACAAAAGGGTTGACAATAGGGCTACCGCCTTGGAACGGTTAATGGCAAAGTAGGCCACTGGGGGTTTAAACCGGTTCTAGGGTGCATCAAACCTCACACTTACCCTACTGTTATCCCATTAAAACAAGACAGTGTAAATAAAGAAATCCCCACCATGATCTAATCTCTAATCTCTAACCAACAATGCAGCATCAATAGGCAATATAAGTAAAACACAAACATGCTCGTGTAAATATAATACAAAAAAACAATAGCCTAGAAAGCCACAATGAAAGTACTCAATGACTTGGCGGAAGCCAGAAAAACAACAGAATAAACAAATTAGAGCACAACAAGAAAGATCATAGACAAACATCAAACGCCACCGTCCCAATGGGCTTTAGGTAGGCGTCATCATAGGGTCCACAGCCTGTCCGGTCATCGTACAATTAAAGAGGAAAGCATAGTGGCGAACTGCAAAATGATCCATCACCAAGCATGCAGTGCGTTGCAAAATGATAGGGTCATAACCTCTTTTGATAAAGCTTTTAACAAGTTTAACAAAGATAGTATGAACGTCATCATGATCAAGAATCTTACGAAGTTTATAAATCACATCACCATAGTTAGGTTGTGATAGTCCTTGTCGCAGAAAAGTCCTTAAATTACTTTTATATTTGGAAAGAAGATCAGGGTTACAATAATAAAATTTTGCAAAGTTTTTACGAAGTTTATGGTAACGGTAACCCTGATTGAGTAGCGTTTTAGTTATACAAAGATTACGTACCTGTA
Source organism: Cyrtodaria siliqua (assembly GCA_037043455.1). Classification (NCBI taxonomy): domain Eukaryota; kingdom Metazoa; phylum Mollusca; class Bivalvia; order Adapedonta; family Hiatellidae; genus Cyrtodaria; species Cyrtodaria siliqua. The sequence continues at coordinate 63,514 of JAWPHD010007884.1, read as the reverse complement.
CGAAGGCTAGATAAAATGTGATATGTTTGGCTTATATACGATTAAATACAATTTATAAATCGGAACGCTTTGAATGCTTGATACAATGTTCAAGATTGCCATGTGTTCTTTTAATAGCCAATATAAGTATAACACACATATGCTGATGCATATATAAATAAAAAATGTCTAGAAAGCCACAAAGCAAGTACTCAGTGACTTGGCAGAAGACAAGCGACAATATAATAAACCAATAAGGGTGAGTATTAATACACTTAAACTGAATTGTATGTACAACTTTTAGCAATATATACTCTATGTTAATTAAAATTTAAGAATTAACAGCAAAAAACGGCTGAGTCTTCAATTCTTGCAGACCAAGCATTGTCGTAAACCGAAAGTACAACAAGCGACTTAATTTAAAGCAAGTGTACATTTCATATGACTTATATTATGACGATTCTCATTTGTAATTGCACCGTTTTAAGCGCAAGAAAGTTTCTGAAGAGATTTGCCAAGGAGATGACTGTAAAGCACTTGTCTAAAGTCACAAAACAAGTACTCAATGTCTTGGCAGAAGACAGAGCAACAATAGAATAAACCAATAAGGGCATTTTACCCTCCTCCCGGGATTTAGGTAGACGTCTTCATAGGGCCCACAATATGTCCTGTCATCGCACAATCAAAGAGATAAGCAGAGTGGCGAACTGTAAATGGGTCAACCACTAAACATGCAGTGCGTTGCAAAATGATAGGGTCATAACCCCTTTTTATAACATTTTAACACGTCTCAAATTACTTCTATATTTTAAAAGCAGATCAGGTTGTGATAATAAAATGTTGCAAGTTGTCAAAGTCGAAGTTTATGGTAACGGAAGCTCTGATGGAGTACCTTTCAAGTTATACAACGGTTACGAATATTAAAGGCCTTAAATGGACAACAAACTCTAGAAAAACGAATAAGATTTTTGGAACATATACCCCATGAGATGTTGCTCTGGGAACAACTCCGTCTGAGAGCATTGTGCCGCATATACACTCAACTAGCTGATTTACTTTTTCAAGTGAAATACTTTGGTCTGGAAAACAATTCGGCTTATTTTTGTTGTGTAAACCATTTTAATTTAGTATTAATCGATATAATGCTTTCAGGTTCTTTCAAATAATTGTTTGACGCGTTCTTATTTTGTGAATATTTATACACTTATACTGAATTGTATGTACAACTTTTAGCAATTTATAATATATGTTAATTAAAATTTAAGAATTAACAGAAAAAACTGCTGAGTCTTCAATTCTTGCAGACCAAGCATTGTCGTAAACAATAAATCAACCGAAGGTAAAACAAGCGACTTAATTTAAAGCAAGTGTACATTTCATATGACTCATATTATGACGATTCTCATTTGTAATTGGACTGACAACAGTATAATTGTAACACTTCGAGATCACCTCTAGGTCCTTTGAAAAAGCACCGTTTTAAGCACAAGAAAGTTTCTGAAGTGATTTGCCAGGGAGTTCTATGTAAAACACTAGTCTAAGAATAGAAACGGAACCAACGAGCGGTGGTATAATTATATCTGACATCCAATAATAAGAGAACATGACTTCCACGCCTCCGCTACTATACTGATTTGTTTCCAATTACCGATGGTGTCATAGGAACAATTGTGTGAGATATACTTTCCATACGGCACAGACGGAAATTTGGTCACAAATGGCAACCACAAAATAGCTTAACTTGTAATGTAGTTGGTCTCAATATGAATTCCCTAGTTTTGTTCTGGTTCATTTCTTCTAAAAACTGTCAAAACATTGATTACCTGTGTTTGAAATCAAAACCAGTGAAAATATATCGCACTTTATTTTTAATTTGGATAATGCATTTATACGCATATGTTGACAATTTATTTTAGGAATATTCAAAAGTAATTCAAGTGGTCGATTTTACATTGCTTTCGTTAAAGAATATTAATAAATGAAACCAACACTGCCAAATAAAGACAACAGTCATCATGAAGACTCGATTGGGTGTTAGTCCGTTAATGGGCAATGCTACTTACTGCAGAATTTCCGATCATTTAGCAATGATACAAGTGACATTGCTTTGAAATAGAGTTCATGTTGATTCTTTTGCAGGTCGTTAATGGACCTCATTTTCACCGACTTTGCATAAGAACGTTCATAGGTGTTTGCCAAACTAATGCTTTTTATGGGTGCGTACATCTGATTAGTTTCATCCTACTGATAGTTTAGCATAGTGATTTTAGGGTTTAATTCATAAACATTCATTAAGTATTAAGAAAAGTTACAACTTTACAAATTATGTATTTTGTCAATTTTTTTTTTATATTTGCAAAGTCGCGCTAAGGTGGATGCGTCGGTGGGTGGGTGGTTCGGTGGGTGGATTCGATTTTATTGAGGATTATTTTTTGGAGTTTGGGTGGATGCGTGGATGCGTGGGTGCGTGCGTTGGTAGGTGGGTGTTGGTAGGTGGGGGTATGGGTTTGTTGGAATGGGTGGTGGGTTTTCTGGGTCTTGGGAATTGGACGAGGAATGATGTTACGGTTTTAGAACAAAATACAAAAACAATTGGTTATTTATGACAACTTTTAACAACCATTTAGTGACAAAAATATTTTCACAGCACTACTTCTATACCAGTTCAAGTACTTCTTTTCCCATAAAAGTTTGACCGATTTTGCTTTATGAGAAGTTGGTTCGATCAAGAGCCTGGTCTCTTTGGAAGTATAAATGTTGGCTCTGAAAATATGGTTAGGCGAGGCATTGCGATTTTGGTTTTAAACACTAGGCTAAGTTGATTTTTGACGATTCTGATCTTTTTAAAATTACGTTCGATTTGAGCACAAATAACACGATATTTTAAGAAACCTATCCATCAATTGTCACTGAAATTTCAGTAACATGATAAGGCATTTAAAAAGGTCTAACTATGTGGTGACATTTTTGATAAAATGATTTATATAAGAAAACCACTCGATTCCTTACCAGTACATTTGATGGCTGCACCAATTCTGTACCAAATAATCCACTCATGGTACAAACAGTTGTACCATGAGTTCGTTTAGCAGGCGTGGTTTATGTTCGTTTGTCAATGCTTAATAATAATAAATTGATATTTTCAAGATGATTATATCGTTCTGTAAGTTTTTATTACGTATACGATTGAGAGATTGCAGTATTGCTTTTATTCAACTACTGGTATTACACGTTTTGTCAAAGTTTAAATTAATGAAGTAATACTTATTTAAAGAAAGTTGATATTTTGATTTTATCCATTTTCAATCATAATTGCCATTGCAATTCGAAATCAGTAGTAATGATACAGTATATTACATATATACTCTAATACTGTTGAAAGACTGAGTATAAATTGTTTTAGTCGTATTTACCCTAGTGCTGGGACGGTGTGAATCGTTGATATTGAGGGTGTGAACGACGGGTTCTGTTGGTGGAAACGCAGTACCAAGGTAATCGCTTCATTCACTATTTTGGCGACCTGAACACCAGAAGACAACAGTGAGTTACGGTGCAAAGAATGTGGGTTTAATATTCGTTGTCACCGCCAAGAAAAGTAGCAAAGTAGAATTTGTCACGACCAGACCGAAATGAAATACGAATTAGTGACAAAAAGAAATGGATTGATTCTGCAAACGAGAAAATAAAGGAGAATGAGTCTAGCCAGAAATGATCGAATGGTCAATATGATACATGTAGCACGAATAAATCAAAGAAGTCAGCAATACTCTAATGTACAAAAACAATAAACAACATACAGAACGTTGTGTAAGTTTTGGCCTACGCAAATTCTAAGTTGTGACCGGTAATAAAATAGGTATAACAGTCGAACTGGAAAAGAAGCATTTACAGAACAAAGTTAATTAAAAGCACGAAAATGGAAACACAATATGCTACACCAAACACATAAAAACGTTTGACAAAGTCCAGACAAGCCAAATATATAATAGATGAAAACAGCATTACACGGAACAGCCCAAACGTTTTTTGAGTTAATAGGTATGGTATTCCGTACTCGAACCACTTTTAAACACGTAAGTTGGTGATATTGTTTCAAACGAAGATGCTGAGCATTATTTAAAAACAAATAATAGTTATCATAATATAATTTACCAGTGAACACTATGAGGTTCAAAACGTGATTTTAAAGAGTCACACAAGCCGGGAGTAGCCTCATTGACGTAGGAAATGTGCTTGTAAGGAAACGCTCTCCCAACGCCTTATGTAAATGTTTTAAGCATCAATATAATAAAATGTATCTTTAGTGCAATGATAATATTTGTTTATACTAGCTGTGAATGTTTTTCATTTTAACGAAGTGAGAAAAATGTCATTATAGCGAAGTGAGAAAATATGTATACCCATGATATTAGTGCAGTTGATTAAACATTCACAAGTTAACAAGTAACGTCTCGTTTCGGCACGAAACCATATCAGATTATTAAACTGTTTGAAATGTGTGTATATCTGGCAAACCAAAGAACGAATAAACCTATTCCAACAACCGTTAAATCAAATAGTTTCTAATGTTTAAATACAAACAACTATGTATGGAATGTCACAATATACAAACTTTCAACATCTGAATTACATTGGGGCAATAGTTAAAACAAATGTAGGTATAAAAGTCGTTCATGAAATGTAGCTTTCGTAGAACACAGTCGACAACAAACACGTGTTGAAAAAAGTTCACGTCTTTGAACGGTCAGTGGCAAAAAGACCGCTGGCGTTTTAAACCAGGTTCTAAGGTGCATAAACCTCATTATTATATAACCTATAAATAGACGCGTTTTCATTGGCTAAAAAGTAATTTTTTAGAAAAAATATCTAGCGATATTGACCTGTTTTTTTGATATTGACCTGTTTTTTTGATATTGACCTGTTTTATATAATTGTTTTTTTGATATTGACCTGTTTTATATAATTGTAAATTGAGGGTTATATAATAAAACAGTTATGGACTTTTCAGCTGTTATACATGATGTTGATATGTACCAAAAAATCATTATTGACCTCGGCTATCGCCTCGGTCAATAATGATTTTTTTGGTGCATATCACATCATGTATAACAGCTGAAAAGTCCATAATTGTATACTCGTACTCTAGTGTCATCCCAATAAAACGACACTGTGTAAATAAAGAAATCTTCGGCAGGCTATATTATCTAGCAAACAAGGCAGCATTAATACGTGTCTAAATCAGTTCGTTAGGGTCCTTCATATGTAACGGTAAGATATCATGAGATTCAATAATATGAATGTAAAACTTTCAAAGATAATAAAACATTATGAAAATAGGTAAAAATATATGATCCAAAATCAAAATTTGACAAAATCCCTTCATTATTAACACATTTAAACGTGCATTGAAATTCGGATAACCTGTACTATGCGGATAATAGTTATTTATACACATACAATGACCCTGTTTTACACGTATATTGTTTTTTCCTGTCTTGAAGATACTATGACGTGTTCTGCGGTAGAATATATATGAAGTAAATCTATATTTCTTCACAAAGAAATCTGTATAATTGAAAAGTCGCGTGTCGTCCCCAGTTTCGTACCTTGTTCCGCAATTTTTTTTCCATTTGTAAATGTCTGCGTACTGTTCAGAATCGATCAAATAAAATATAGTATGCCATGTCAATGTAGTCTGCTATCTTACTGAGATCAGTCGATACATTTTCTTTGACTTATTCTTAGGATATTATCAGATAACGGCGCTCTCTGTATATAAATAATAATGAACATATATCCCTTGTGCAAACATAGTCTTGACAACAGTCAGGAAACTGTAGAACTCCGAGTTAAATGTTGTGAGGGGATAAATCGGGCCAGAAGCGAGCGCAGTGATAGCGTGCTCGTGCAGCCAGGCCAGTTTGTGCACAAAGAATTTCGGGTTTCATACATGTGTACGAAAAATATTTTTGTTCTCAAAAGAAAGCTCGAGACAGATAGTCAGTCATCGAGCAGCGCTAAACGAGCTCTTCGTTGCGAAATTCTTTTAACTTTAATTGTTACTCGATTTGAATTGGAACCTATGAAAAATGTGTTAAACTATCCTGTCCGAACCTTAGAATTTCAAGAAAAAGTTACTGAAGTATGCATAAAAAGGAAAGATTCAAGTGTTGATGCCGTGTTTGCTCGCAATCAATGTGTGCAAGATTTGCCTGCAACATATGCAGTTTACAATCAAATGTGTAGTGTTAATTTCAGAACCGATAGATAAATCCCAAAGCATGTTACAAGTGAAACTGTTTCTACTGCATCAAACTTTGGAAGGCCATCCGTCGACGAAACGGACATGGCTTTTATGCGTGTTGCTAATTTTCTTGTAAGAAATGACGATGAACAAATTTCGGTTAATGACTTGATTCGTAAAATGGAACAATACCTTGAAGGCAAAAATCATGAGCCGTACAGCCTTAAGCATATGAAAAAAGCATTGTTGACTCATTTTGGAGACAAAATCATAATAACTGAGATTAATGGTAAATCAAATATTGTAACCGTTAGATCTACTACTTCATCCTTATTGCAGCAATTCTATAACTTGCCCAAACACGATGAACCAGAAGCTGAAACAATGAGGATCATTGAAACATGAAAACCTGTTAAAAAATGATATAGCATCTATTGATGCATGTAAATCCGTTTACCCTGATTGTGAATCTATTGCATCAACCCAAACAAATATTTCTTTCCTTACTAAAGCGTTGCAATGTTTACTCGAAATGATGTTTGTTGGCAAGGAAAAGGACTACAAAATCGCATCAATTGGACAGGCAATAATGCAATCTGTTCGTTCAAGATGTAGTGTTGCACCATTACAAATTGCCTGGGAGTACAAATGCACAGGCAGTTTGGTTCAAGTTTTTTGTTTGACACCCTGTAACAGCATGGCTTTTCCTCTTCTTACTCTGAAATCCAAAATGAACAAAGCGCTGCGGTACATTAGGGGACAGAAATCACCGGCTATAAACAGGGAATTCTCCCCCAACATGTGGCCGATAATGTTGACCACAACATAAGAACGCTTGATGGGACTGGCACGTTTCATGGGATGGGTATTATTACCACTGTAACACCAGGAAATATTTCTAGTAAACCCGGTCCTAGGATCACTGTTACCTCTGTAGTTATACTAGCTGTAGGAAAAATAAACATTTCCTGCTTAAAAGCAATAGACAGCATTTTTATCCCTTTAAAATTCAAAAAATTGCCACCTTATAACACAGATGATAGAACGTATAATGTTACTCTTTTATGGAAAATGTCTTGGCTGTTAAAGCCCGAAAGACCTTTTTGGAATGGATTCATGCAAACAGTGCTGCATGAGGTTTATCCAGAGAAGTCTTCAGTTCTTTACATGCCAATGATTGACATGAAGTCTAGCGACGAACATTGCCTTTACTAGACACTTTGCTGTGTAAGTGAACAAGCTGAGTTGACCCTCAATTACTGTTCCAGAAATTAATTTCGGCTTCACAGGAAAGTGTTACACAAGAAGAGCTTAGTGATTTGTTTACATATGAGTTGTGTTCGCATCCTCTCCTGCTGTTTGATTCCGGTGGTCTTTTGTGAGTTCCTAATAAGCCACAGCTTAAAGATGCGATTTCTAGTAGCATTGGCATAGACGCATGTACGTTACCAGAACATGCTAAATATGTGCTCGATGGCGGGGCATTGCTGCAAAAAATGCCATTGACTCGTGTGACCACGTTTATTGCCATATGTGAGCAATATTCCGAATACATTTTGAAATCTTTTGGAACAGATGTAGCTGTCGTATTTGATGGTTATTCAGATTCTCCATCAACGAAAAATAGTACGCACCAAAGGAGAAATTCCGGACGAGTAAGCACACATGTCAATTTAGACGGATCAATGACTTTGAACATAAAGAAAGAGGTGTTCTTAGCAAATTTAGACAATAAAAAAATATTCATTAACATGCGTAGTTCCCATTTACAGTCAAAATAAATAGAAACGCGTCAAGCGGATGGAGATGCAGATTTATTGATAGTTACAACTGCCATAATGATTGGGGATGATTCTGATTTGTTGGTAGTTCTGTGCTCTCACGTACAAGAAAAAAAATTTCATCCTGTTTACTTTCAACAAAAAGCTACAAAAAATGCGAAAAATAAACAAATATGACACATTCAAGACACACAAAGCAAATTAGGTTCAGAAATCCGTGAAAATATTCTTTTCCTCCATGCATTACTCGGCTGGGATTTCTCTAATATATAGTTTAGGAAAGAGTTTGTCTCTAAAGAAATTTAAAACAGATAACCAATTCCGGGAATGCTATGTAATCTTCAAACTTGAAAATGAAACTCACCATGATGTCAGTGAAGCGGGAGAAAAGGCTTTAGTAATTATTTTTAACGGAAGGAAAGATGAGAATTTAAACTCGTTACGGTTATCGAAATTTTATCAAAACGTTGCAGAAAGTATCAAATGTGTCACTCCTGATAACTTGCCACCAAAGAACGATGCTGCAATATATCACTGTTATAGAGTTTACTATCAAACACATATTTGAAGAGGTAATGCAGACTTAAATCCAGAGGAATGAGGATGGAAAACCTCAAAATGGCTTATGCTGGCAATCCAAACTGACAAGCAGCCAGCACCTGATCGACTGAAGATTTTGCTTTTATGTGACATTGTCGGAGCTGTTTCACCGTTTATTGTATTATATTACATTATTTCGTGTTCAGATTCGGCTCATAAAACTTTAAAAGACCCTGTCAGAATATTCCTAAATAAACTAACCCGCCAAATAACGGCAAAATTACCCTACAAAACCATGTCAAAACTGTACCAGGTGATCAAGACATATACTAATATGTATGTGCCGATTAAAAGTATAGGTTAATTCACGGGTTATTAAAATACCCGTGATTGGATATGCGGAAATGAATTATGAGTTGGTTACTTAATCTGAAGCTCCAGTTTTGGGGTTTAGCTGGTTATAGCTGGTTAAAGCTGGTTAAAGCTGTTTATATTGCGTTTGGATTCTCAGAATAAGTAAGTCATATATATATACATCTTCGTCAGTATATTTCAAATTGGTTTGAACTCATCTAGCTTATACTATGCGAATATCCGTTAAATAACATTCAGGTCTTTATCAAAAGGCACTAATGCCGATTTTTTTTTAACATTTTAGTTTTAAAGGTAAATGAAATCTGGTTTACTCTTAGCCCTTTCGCTGCCAAGTCGAACATATTGATCTACGACCAGTGTAGGCTCAGGTCAACATGCATACTATGTGCAGGCTGATCACGGTTTACACTGGTTGCCACTCAGTAAGAATGTTTTCCGTTACACATTATACATAACATATTACCGGACGGTTTGAATTCAAATGTTAGCAGATGACAATTGAAAGTTGGCGGCGAAAGGGTTAATAATAATGGTCTTAAATATAAGGTGTTTTTTTTTTTACCCATGGGATCGTGATAGTATGTGTCAGTTAAAGTAAGTGTTCTCAGTTATATTTTAATGTTCATAATTTAAATAAATGTCAGTTCAACGTTTTTTTTGACAAGAATAGTTATTGCGCAGAGTTTAATTTGCATTAAAAATATCGACATATTAACTGTTCACAATTTTTCGCCAATAACGGCGACAATAATAGCTAGTTGCCGACGTTGTATGCCGACGAGTACCATACTGAGTTATTTTATTACCCCGCAACGCATCTTTACTGATATTAAAATGACTATGTAATTCGAATTTTCCTTGGAAATGCATTCGACGTAGTTTACCTTTGATAGTTGCAGATTTTTCACACTGATTAGTGGGTGGGGTAATTCAACATGCATTTTTTTTCAAGAAACTATGTTCAAATAGACAATAGTACATATATTTTGTGTTTAAAGTTGCACATATTATGATAAATTAAAGAATTCAAAGTGAGATATCCAATCAACCCATCTTATTTCGGATAAATATTGCAATTATACGTAAACTTAAATCTGGAATATTTTTCAAAATGTGTTCAATTTGAACTGCACAATTTTAAGTGAAAAGGATTGTCTAATTTTGTCTAATTGTCAGTATGTTAAAGCTTAATGTCTAATCTTTCAGATGCCGTAAAAACATTTTGTGTTGCAATTAGTAAACAGTTAAACAATTTTACTGTTTTAAATTGATCGCGCTACAGTGTGAATATCAAGTTGCTGTCTTAAGTGATTGCGAGTAACAGCAAATGCTCTTAAATGTGTGTCAACTACGACGTAAAGCATGTATGGCGAAGATTAGATCAACATACTTAGACATTCATAAATCCCAGATATGACTAAATGCCACATCATAAATAGTTTTTAGCATCCTCTTGCCTTGGCCAATATCAGCTGGGGATGTTAGATATGGATCTTGGACAAGTTGCGATGTGCAGAAAAATAGGTTCAGACGATAAAAACCTCCTTAAAAGCACTTAGAGGTGAAATTAGACAGATGTAATAATTTCATGTTCACAGAAGCAATAAAAGTAAATATTAAGGACAGAAGTGACGTTAAAGTGAATTTACTGAAAAGTGCAATAATTATTCTAAATTCTACATTATTATCAGTAATATCTTTTTATAAAGAAATGAAGTGATCTTGTTCGTGTAAATAGGACGTGTAGGCACAAAAAAAGGAGTAATAAACAATAATAAAATGACTGCGAACAGAAAATAAAAATGTATTCGAAAACAAATAGTATTTTAATTTTGTCGTTTTCAAAGTCATTTGAGATAACAACAAAACACCTGAAATTGACAAACGGCAATCTTGAAGGGTTTATCAAGCATTAAAAATAGAGTCACGATTTATTTATCCAGTATAATTTTGACTTCAAACCTGCTTGCATATAATTAAATAAAATGTTAAGTTTTCATTGGTTTTTTCTTATTCTAACATATTTAAATATATTATTGGTGCATTATTATCAACAGTTATTAATATGCAACATCAGTTTGCTTTATACTGTTCTTATAGTTAATATTAATGATTGAACAAATGCAAGTTACAAGTATTTAGAATAACGAAAGGGACGCCGCGATTTTTTCAAAATTCAAAATTGCCGTGTGTCCGTTTAATATCGAGTTGGCCTTCCGTTTGCATCAGCGTATCAGACGCTAATTCCTGTACAGCAGTATGGCCTCCAATCCACAATAAGTGCCAGATTTCACTGTGCATTGTTTTTAACGGAATACATGGCATCCCAGAGGTGATCAGTGGGACTCAAATCCTGTGGGAACGCAACCACGGTAAAACATCTACATTATTGTTCCCAAACAATTATTAGACGTCAGCCTTGCAGAATGGGGCCTTGCGTTGTCTTGTTGGTAGCGAATGACGTATGCGTGAAAGGTATAACGGTCAACTGTATTATCACATAGTCTAAGCCGGGCAAGATCATGCATATGTCTAACATGGAGATATCGGTCCGGGAAGATTAGGACAAATAAAGCTCCCACTAGCGGTTAGCAGATTTTATTCGCGCGTCATTTTATGCACTCAAAGTCGACGTATCAGTGAAGTCATGTACGATGTTAAAACAAAAATGACAACGTAACTTGTTGATATACCCGTTACACTTGTTGATGTGATGTGCTGCTTAGCATAAATTAAAAATAAGAAATTAATATTTAATTGACTTGAAAAAAAAAAGTTTAATGAAAGTGTCACAGAATCTATTAAAGTCTCGCCAAAATCGCTTCTCACGTCAAAGTCCTACTGTGATTTTCAACAGGTCCAGAGAAAAAAAATCATTTAAAAAAATTTCATATTAAAACTTACATCAATCATGTTTACACTATTTCCATGATGGTGGATGGAACGACTTACGGAACAGTTCATTAAAACAACGAAGGGATGTTTATCTGTTTGGTTGAAGGGGCGACCACTAATGCATTTTGTAGTTACATAATGGATTAATTCAGATATATTTTGGCAATTTGAATAGTTTTAAGCCTATAAATAATAGTTTGGGTTGCGATGAACTTTTTGTCCTGTATACTCGTTATGTGATGGCTTTGTAATGCAGGGATTTGCGTTCTATGCAAAGGCTTCCATTACGATAGTATAATTATAAGGATAGAGAGAAGAGACTCATATTTTCTTTTTCTATACCGTGTGTAAATCTCGTTCAGCGAGCATGATCTGGTCAGATATACATAATTCTTCGTTTTTGCAATCTTGGCTTACCTAAATATGCCATACCGACTAGGAAATTCTTCATCAGTTATCAAAATTTGCAGATTAAACGAAGGTTAACACACACAACAAGTAGTGAATGGCTTCGCGATGTTATAACCTTAAACACCGGACCTAACAAACTCCACATACATTTTTTTATATCGACTGTAAATAAACACGTATTGATATAGAGCCCTGATGGAAGTTGTAGGGATATTAGTGGAAGGCATCTATCTTGGTAAGTTTGATATATATACATATTTCAGTTCGCATTTCACTCAATGACAATATTATTTAATAGGGTGACGTGGAGGGGTGGAGGGTGGGGTGCAGGATAGTGAATTTGCAATTCGCTTACATGTTTCACTTTCCTTTTTCTTTTTCTTTTTCTATTTGTTTGCTAATATTCCATTTCCCTTCAATATTTTTTTTTCAATTTATTTTTGTGTGTGGGTGGCCAGGGTGTGGATGGTTGTCGCAGGATGACAATATTTGATTGAAATCCTTTCAGCTAAAAGTATGGAGGCCGATCTAAGTGCAACAGATATTTGTTGGAGTTCAAGAAGTAATAATATACTATATACATTTTTGTTCGGCTGTAAATTAAAAACGTACAATCCCTGCGTTTGTTAATAAAGTAGTATAGCAAAGTCAATCTCTGCCAATCCAACATTAAACGTAACAAATGCAGTTCTCAACTGTCGGGGTGGGTGGTGGTGGGTCTGGTCTGTACCTTTAGACCCCATTCACTTGCACTTTTACTTAGTCATATTTTTTGGATTGTATAACCCAAATTAATGCATTGCATTATTAACGCCCCTCGGTATATGCCTCGGTAACCGAGTTGTCTTTTTTTTAAATATAGTAAATAGGCTACCTATATACACTGCAATATGTTTAGTTGGATCCACTTGTACCGACTCGTTACGTGGTGTTCTATATAATCACGTATGAAAACAACACTATGTTTAGTCGTTTCCACTCATAACCAGTCTTTAACTGGTGTAGCCCTATGCTACCATGTATCCAAAATAAATCTGCCTGAAATCTGATAATATGTTTTATTTTTACCACGTGTACACAGTTGTTGGCTGGTCCCTTTGTAACCAAGTATCCAAAATAAATCTGCCTCAGATATAATATGTTTTATTGTTACCACTTGTACACAGTTATTGGCTGGTCCCTTTGTAACCAAGTATCCAAAACAAATCAGCCCCAGTTCTAAAAATATGTTTAGTTGTACCCACTTGTACCCAGTTGTTACCTGGTGTAACCCTATGTAACCATGTATCCAAAATAAATCTGCCTCAGATATAATAATATGTTTTTATTGTTACCACTTGTACACAGTTGTTGGCTGGTCCCTTTGTAACCAAGAATCCAATATAAATCTGCCCCAATTCTAAAAAAATGTTTAGTTGTACCCACTTGTGCCCAGTTGTTACCTGGTGCCCTATGTAACCAAGTACCCAAAATAAATCTGCCGCAGATATAATAATATGTTTTATTGTTACCACTTGTTCACAGTTGTTGGCTGGTCCCTTTGCAACCAAGTATCAAAAATAAATCTGCCCCAATTCTAAAACTATGTGTAGTTGTACCCACTTGTATCCAGTTGTTACCGGGTGTAGCCCTATGTAACCATGTATCCAAAATAAATCTGCCTGAAATCTAATAATATGGTTAGTTGTACCCACTCATACACAGTTGTTGGCTGGTGTAGACTTTTGTAATCAAGTATCCAAAATAAATCTGCCCCAAATCTAATAATATGTTTAGTTGTACCCATGTGTACACAGTTGTTGGCAGGTGTAGACCTATGTAACCAAGTATCCAAAACAAATCTGCCCCAAATCTAATAATATGTTTTACCGTACCCACTTGTACCCAGTTGTTATCTGGTGTAGCCCTATGTAACCATGTATCCAAAAATAAATCTGCCTCAAATATAGTAAAATGTTTTATTTGTACCAACCTACATGTTTCTAGTCACTACCATGTGCGTACCATGCGTAGCTTTTGGTAACCAGGTATCCATTTTCTTTTGACTAATATTAATAACTGGCAGTTGGTACCCATTTGTACTCAGTTGTAACACTATGTAACCAAGTATCTAAAATAATCTGCCTCAAATAAAATGAACTGTTTAATTGTATCCGTTTGTATACAGTCGTTACCTGGTCAAGCCCTTTGTAACCACGTATCATGTTTTTACTGAAATTAGTTATAGGCAGTCTGCATTGTTTTCTCCCAAAACCATCTTGGGACCTAGGAATGGGGAGTCGAATCTGACAGTCTGGCTGAATTACTACACAAATATACCCCGGTTACATTAGCATATACACGCAAGTCCCCAGAAATAGTTACCTTTTGACAAATGATTTCTACCAGAACCATATTGTTTCTGTAACACATGTTTTTTCCTGGTACTGTTATCGTTCTAGTTTACTAATGCGTCATGACCTTATCAAGGTTTGACGCAAATCCCTTATTGCTCGGGCGCCATTTCCCGTATTTGTTATACACACAAACTTTTTTCCTGGACAAATCTGTGCATCCTGACAATTCTTACTTTAGACTTGATCATCTTGTCGTGAATAAGGACACTTATGAAAACAATTCTTTTGAAAGTATCAAAGTGTAACGTTTCTATAAACATTCTAAAACTGTGAACGCTAGTTTTCGTCGCTTTTATTAACGAACATGATCAATATCAAGTTTGATCAATTTAAAATCATGTGTTGGCAGGTTTATTAAAAAAAATTGTGAAAAAGGAAGTGTTTTGCGTGGTTTCATCATTTTGCTCGACGTCATTTGTTTAACAAAATGTAACTCCGTTTAACTCATGCAGATACAGGTTGCACGAGTTGCCTCTCTTTGATTAAAATACTCTATCACGATTGATTATATCCAGTGACGTCACTGCAGCGAAAATCATCACGATTGTAAACTGGGTGAAATACAATTTGACCGATTTCTGTGGGTACATGCACATAATGTATATTGTTCCAGATCAGCTGATTAATTATGTATTCTTACTCGAGAGGCATTCGTTTAATGGGTGGGTGTCACCATCGTGGGTGTAGGTGTGATTGGGGGTTGGAGTTGAGGATTTTCATCAGGTATCTATATAAATCAATGTTATGTATATAATAAATATATTATATTAAGTATCAACATTACTTAGATTTGGAAAACCATTTTCAAAAGAAATTACAGCTTGTTCTCGTAACATATTTTCATTTTTAACCAGCACTGTTTATTCTCTACATAATTTAACGCAATCATAACATGTCTATATTTACGACAAATGAACGAAAAATTGTACGAGCATCATTTTGGTCCGAAGATGAAATAAAAATATATCGAGGGCGGTCTCCCGAGTCTCCCTTGTGGAAGGGGGACAATTCCTCTTAAACCCTCTCCCATCCGGCGCTTTGCACCTCGTATTGGGAGTATGTTGAAAACAGTCCCCGCTACGCCCCTGAATGACAACCCCCATCATCATAAAAGGACGTAAACACAATTGTGGAGGAAACCTCTTCCTTTTTTTGTACCGCTTAATTACATGTTGCGTTGTTTCGTCTGTTTTCAAACTTTATTGGTAAACGTCTGTCACTTACAAATGATATATGGACTATGGCCAGAAAAGATGGTGTCTGTTACATTATTTAGTTGCATAACAAAATGGAACTTAATTGAATCTAGAACAATCACACTTAGCCACGGTTCAGTCGTACATATTGTTTAAATATCCCATTATCTGAAAGGCTCACATCACTATGATTCATATATTTGTTTAATTATTTTTCTTGATCTTGTCTTGTAATTTATTTTTAAAGTGAGTGTGTCTAAAAAAGTTTAAAGTCTAATAAATGTCATCAAGTAAACTGTGTTCACATTTTCAGCATGATCAAATGATTACACACTTAAAATGTCCCTAGCTCTCTGATTCCTATGTGTATGCGCCGACACGAAAGAGGAGCATTCATATAGTGTTATCATTGTCTTCCCGACTGTCATTGCTGGACGTTCGTTTTGCATTTAAGTTTGTGGTTATGTCTATTTCACAGACACTTCATACATGTTTACAATGATATGACAGTAGCATGCTTCTAACACAAGTAGGTCAATGTGCACGAGCATGGCCTACTTTTCGCATTGATTTATATTGAACATTTACATGACATACTGCGCTAAAGCGGAACATCAGTGTTTCAGGACACATTTGCAAGTTTTATGTAATTGTTTAACCAAGAACTTAACTTTTAGTCAATGTTAACTGAAATTTAACCTAATTCTTCCATGTGATAGCGGCTGATAATCTCTACACCAATGCAACTATGTACACATCTTCAGTAGGATACATCTTAAACAATGCCTTTCTGATTCTGTTTTAATTATTACCTTTACAGAAGGTTAACACCTCGAACTTACATTTTGTCTTTTTTTTGATAGTTATCCATGCTGAGGCTTTGCAACTTGAAACAAATTCACTTTTGTGCGCATAAAATATATACCCTTCTTTACTAACAAAGTAGCCTATGTGACCACCACTTCATTCAGACAGAGGGGTAAAATCCCTCCGATTTTATGTTTATTTTGTCATTTTTGTCATATTCATTAAAAGTCTTCAGCATCATACTTTTTATGGACTCAGGTGTTACTTGAGAGGTAGCAGAAAAAAATGATCGTGACTCCAGGGGGGAAAACGAATGTTTCAACAGAATATGCTGCAACTCTGCAATTCTACAATTGAGTAGGTTCTAGGTCCATTTTGCATATGTTTAGCTCGATGTAAATGGAGTATGGGCTTGGAATGTTCATTCCTGTTGGCACCATATAAACGTTTTATGTTGATGCTCCGTAAACCTAATTCAGTTCAATTCAGTTACTCAAAAATAAAAATCTAAAATGCCCATAGCCCTTAAATGGTTAAAATAAAAACTTTTTGAGATCCAATAATATATTGATTTATGAAAATATGAACAATTCCTGTGTCTATTTGTTAGGGGAAGATACAATTATAAAGGACTTTGATCAAAGCTGCGTAACAGTCAGACCAAAATAAATTATTGGTAGTTCCGGTTGTGTCTGAGCAAGTGATCTTATACGACTAAGATATGATCGACGAGGTCTCTTTGAAATGAATTCTACAAGTGAGACAATTCGACGCTCCACTTTTGATCATAGTATACACTGGTTGCCACTAGTAAGAATGTTTTCCATAACACATTATACATAACATATTACCGGAAGGCTTGAATAAAAATGTTAGTAGATGCCACTTGCAAGTTGGCGGCGAAAGGGTTAAAAACAATGGTCTTAAATATAAGGTTGTTTTTTACCCATGGGATCATGATAGTATGTGTCAATTAAAGTAAGTGTTGTTATTTATAGCTAAATGTTCATAATTTGAATAAATGTCAGTTCAACGTCTTTGTTTAACAAGAATAGTTACTGCGCAGAGTTTAACTTGAATTACAAATACCGACATATTATCGGTTTAGTTATTTTATTACCCCGCAACTCATCTTTAGTGATCTTAAAATGACTATGTCATTCGATTTTTTCTTGGAAATGCATTCGACGTAGTTTACCTTTGATAGCTGCAGATTTTTCTTTGTGATTTTTGTGGGTGGGGTAATTCAACATGCGTTTCTTTTCCAAGAAACTATGTTTAAATAGACAATAGTGTATATGTTGTGTTCAAAGTTGCACATATTATGATCAATTAAGGTATTCGAAGTACGATACCCCGTTAACACTTCCTATTTCGGATAAATATTGCAATTATACGTAAACTTAAATCTGGAATATTTTACAAAATGTGTACAATTTGAACTGCAAAATTTTAAGTGAAAGAATTGTCTAATTTTGTCTAATTGTCAGTATGTTAAAGCTTAATGTCTAATCTTTCAGATGCATTAAAACATTTTGTGTTGCAATTAGTCAGCAGTTAAACAATTTTACAGTTTTAAATTGATCGCACTACAATGTGCTTTGAATATCAAGTTGCTGTCTTAAGTGATTTCGAGTAACAGCAATGGCTCTTAAATGTGTGCCATTTTCGACGTAATGCGTATGGCGAGGATTAGATCAACATATTTAGACAGACATAAATCCCAGACATGACTAAATGCCACATCATAAATAGTTTTTAACATCATCTTGCCTTGGCCAATATCTGCTGGGGATGTAAGATGCGGATCTTGGACAATTTGCGATGTGCAGAAAAATAGGTTCAGACTATAATAACCTCATTAAAAGCACTTAGAGGTGAACTTAGACAGAAATGTAATAATTGCATGTTCACAGAAGCAACACAAGTAAATATTAAGGACAAAAGTGACGTTTGAAATTTAGAAGTTAGAACTTAAATGCCATCCACGTGCGGGTTGACTCCACAGCGAACTGTGCAGTTTTAATCACGCTTGTCCATTAACTGAATTAGTTTTAGAGAAAAAGATATTTCGAAAGTTCTGATTTTATATTCATTTATAAAATACTTTAGAAAGTGCCATAATTATTCTAAATTCTACATTATTATCAGCAATATCTATTTATAAAGAAACGAAGTGATCTTGTTCGTATGAATAGGAGGTTTAACCACAAAAAAGGAGTAATAAACAATAGTAAAATGACTGCGAATAGAAAATAAAAATGTATTCGAAAACAATTAGTATTTTAATTCATTTGGGTCAGCAAGAAAACACCTAAACATTGACACACGGCAATCTTGATATGTTTACCACACATTGAAAATAGCGTCTCGATTTATTTATCCTGTATAATTTTGACTTTAAACCTGCTTGCATATAGCATGTATAGTTAAACAAAATGTTGAGTTTTCATTTTTTTCTTCTTATTCTAACAGATTTTTTAAATATATTATTGGTGCATTATTATCAACATTTCGTAATATGCAAATCAATTTGCTTTATACTATTCTTATAATTAATAGTAATGATTGAACAAATTGAAGTTACAAGTATTTAGAAAAAACGAACGGGACGCCGCGATTTTTTCAAAAAGCAAAATTGCGTGTGTCCGTTTAATATCGAGTTGGCTTCCCGTTTACATGCATATTGCGTATCAGACGCTAATTCCTGTACAGCAGTATCGCCTCCAATCCACAATAAGTGCCAGATTTCATTTTTTGTGCGTTGTGTTGAACTGTATACATGGCATCCCAGAGGTGATCAATGGGACTCAAATCCTGTGGGAACGCAACCACGGCAAAACATTTACATTATTGTTCCCAAACAGCTATCAGACGTCAGCCTTGCAGAATAGGCTCTTGCGTTGTCTTGTTGGTAGAGAATGACGTATGCGTGAAAGGGTATAACGGTCAACTACATTATCACATAGTCTAGGTCGGGCACGATCATGCATATGTCTAACATGTAGATATCGGTCTGGGCAGATTAGGACAAATAAAGCGCCCACTAGTGGTTAGCAGATTTTATTCGCGCGTTATTTCAAGCATTTAAAGTCGACGTATCAGTGAAGTCATGTACGATGTTAAAACAAATGACACCGTCACTTGTTGATATACCAGTTACATTTGTTGACGTGATGTGCTGCTTAGCACTATTTAAAAACAATAATTAATATTTAATTGACTTGAAAAAAAAAGTTTATTGAAAGTCTCTCAGAATCTCTTAAAGTCTCGCCAAAATCGCCTCCAACGTCAGAGACTATTTCAAAATTCCTTTTTTCCTACTGTGCTTTTCACCAGGTCGAGAGAACGATTTTTAATGGGAAAAAAAAATTCATTAAGAACAATTTCGTATTAAAACTTACATCAGTAGAAAGATGAGATTTGACGCTTTTAGCGATCTCCACGACATCTAAATCGGTTTACAAATCGCCCTATGATATACAAACAAAAGTTCATTTTACCCCCTAGATCCCCATGTAAATTGTGTTTATACTATTTCTAAGATGGGGGATGGAACGACTTACGGAACAGTTCATTAAAACAATGAAGGGATGTTTATCTGTTTGGTTGAAAGGGCGACCACCAATGCATTTTGTAGTTACATAATGGATTAAAACAGATATGTTTTGGCAATTTGAATAGTTTTAAGCCTATAAATAATAGTTTGGGTTGCGATCAACTTTTTTTCTACATAATCGTAATGTGATGGCTTTGTAATGCAGGGATTTGCGTTCTACGCACATGCTTCCATTACGATAGTATATAAGGACAGAGAGAAATGATGGAAGTTGTGGGGATTATGAGTAGAAGGCATCTATTTTGGTAATTTTGATACAAATACATATTTGTATGGGTGGCCAGGGTGTGGATGGTTGTAGCAGGATGACAATATTTGATGGAAATCGTTCCAGCTAAAAGCATGGAGGCCGATCTAAGTACAACATAATTTTGGTGGAGTTGAAGAAGTAATAAATAAATATACTATATACATTTTTGTTCGGTTGTAAATTAAATACGTACAATCCCTGCGTTTGCTAATAAAAATAGTATAGCAAAATCAATCTCTGCCAACCCAACATTAAACGTAAAAATGCAGTTCTCAACTGTCGCGGTGGGTGGTGGTGGGTCTGGTCTGTACCATTAGGCCCCATTTACTTGCACTTCCACTTAGTCATATTTTTTTGGGATTGCATAAGGCCAGAAAATAAACCTGTGTTTCTGGTAACCCGACGTCGATCCTACAGTCGTGGGTATGAGTCGGTAATGTACGAAAAGATTGAGTACGAAACATGCGCTAAAACATGGCCGCCTCCATGGTACATTGCGCGTCCGTTTTGGCTATTAGACTTGGAAAATGCAGCCATGGGACAGAGCAGAAGTTTATGAAAAACATTAATCATGACATGCTGCCTGCAGATTAGTTCTACCAATACCACCCAGCCTCAGGAAATGATAAAATTCAATCTTTCACAGCCACATGTAAGATGAAACTTTCAGGGTCGGAGCTATTGTGATTACTTTTTGCCTGGCACTTCATCTGCCGTCCGTCAACAAATAAACTCATAATGGCAGAAAATATTGGTTTTCAATTTATTTATTCAAAACAAACAAGTTAGATGTCATGAGGTTATGTTCCTTCTCTCCTTGCAAAATCACTACAAATTAACTACTTGACAAAGTTAAAGATACCTTTAACATCGTCCAAACCAAATGGGCAAAAAAAAAGCAAAAAAAAGCAAAGAAAAATAATACCTACCTACCTACCCTAATATTTTCAGCTGAGTAACCAGATATTTTTTTTCTGGCATAACCCAAATTAATGCATTGCATTGTTAACGCCCCTCGGTATATGCTTCATAATTTCTAGGAACTGATGATGTCATATGTGTGTTACGACACCACCACTGACAAGCATTACATCACGAAGTTATTGAATTCACATTAGGGCAAATTAAGTTGGGTTAAAGAAAAATTGATGTAGCCTTGAGAAATACAAACTTTGGATTGATATGGATTTAACTTTGGATTTTATATGGTTTGTACTATTTCGTTTCATTTGCGAAAATTAAGTTTATGTACTAAAAACAAAAAGCAATACTGCTTTTCATTATTCAAACAAATTGTGATCATGAAAAATAC
Source organism: Cyrtodaria siliqua (assembly GCA_037043455.1). Taxonomy (NCBI): domain Eukaryota; kingdom Metazoa; phylum Mollusca; class Bivalvia; order Adapedonta; family Hiatellidae; genus Cyrtodaria; species Cyrtodaria siliqua. Next base: position 41,709 of record JAWPHD010007884.1, on the reverse strand, counting down.
ACTCTGTTTCGATACTTTTTAACGGAAGGTGTCTACCCGTAAATAAACGTAAATAATACTATCCATATCCACTTCCGGTCAAGCGTACATATTGTTTTATGGGTCAATCGGCAGCCATGTTTGTTTACACTTTGCATTGGAAAAGAGGGGCAAAATAAACTTTGAGAGATCGTGAGGCTTCAAAGGGACCGATTGAAAAAAGTTTGACATGGTTAAAAGGGTCAAAAAACGATAGTTCTATTGATGTAAATCCTAATATGATATTTCCCGTAATGAAAAAAAGATTTCGGTTCATAATCGTTCTCTGTACCTGGTGAAATGTAAGTCTATTATAATATATTCTGTACACTACATTGCAGAGAAGCGCAAAGGACCGTAACACTATCTACGTTTTTCCCCAGGCTTTGGTTCTGAAGATCATAGCGTAGCGAAGAAATCAGAAGCGACCGAGGCTACGTATCACAGTGATGTTTGCTGTTAGATTCCCTTCCACAACTACGAATGGTGTTTGTTGCCTCCAAGAAAGGCTTCCCCACAAGATGACGCTACCGCCTCATTAGCTGTGTGCCTCCGTAATGTAATAGTCCGCGTAGCGTGCTCCCTTACATTGTCAAACGTGTGCGCGTCCAGCATGCGTATCACTGCAAATATGTGTTCATCAGGAATATCATTGCAGAAACGTTATCGACCGTCAACATGTCACTGACGATGAGGCCAATTTAGATGTTGTCTACACCAAGAGAGTCCAATCACAAAACTGTCAATGATTTCGGACAATCAGTTACAGTTCAATTACACGGTATATATACAAACGTATATTATGTCGTATATCGTCATTTCACAATATATGAAGTCATTGAGATTTAACCCAGATTTATCCTTACCTCTGTGCACATATACTGCGAATGTGATAATATTGTCAATGCAAGATTATGAAGATGAATCAATACGTCACACACAAAATATAATTATAATATACTAATTTATAAAGAATATATTGTTAAGCTCTACTGGCCAAAGGCACACAGGGGTGTAACAGAAGCTTATTGTCCTCTACAAAGTGTGTTTAAATGATAAACCTGGGGTTAAAAACGGGATTAAAATCATTTATAATATTAAAACAAGATGCTGTGTCATGTATAATTGTTGGAAATCACTAACATTTCCTCAGTTTAAAGCAAGGATGTCCAATCTTTGCCTTTTTATTTGTAATAATTAATAGCAGAATTATTGGTAACAAATATAAGAAATAATGAAAATATGCAAGGCAAAAAAGAGAATGTGAACGGTGTAGTAACCTCCTTATAATTACAACGTACTACCGTTGTTACATCGATAGATAAAATAATCAAGGTAATAAGCACAACTGAACTTTTTGGGAAACTCTCGGGGTGAATTTTAAATAAAAACAAAACAGAAGGTACGATGATAGTAAATTAAAACGATGTAGAAAGGCTCTATTAAAACTCTTGATGTTTGTGTTTCATTTGTATTCCATAGGGAATTCATTAATATATACATAACATATTGAAAAACTATATATTTTTTGAAATATTGAAAAACTGAGACTATTTTTGATGTTTGTGTTGGAACGTATAAATAAAATGTGTGGAACGTAATCTATCCTCTAAACCTGTCACATGCAAACAAACAATACATAACTGGATAAAGAGAAAAAGAATAATCAAAACATTAATAAACGTCACATATATAGCTCAGGCATGCATGATACATAAACTTATTATCAAAAAGATAAATACAAGCTATTTACATACTTATGGTAATGTAAACTAGAAAGTACATACTTATGGTAATGTAAACTAGAAAGAACGAGAAATGTCACTGTAAGTGACAAATGCCACCAAAGTGTCCTTTGACCTGTAAGTGTGACCTTGACCTTGGAGTCAAGGACCTGGAGGTTGTGCGCGAAACTTCATCTTTTTGTGGTAATCACTTGTGCCAAGTTATATGAAAATTTGTCAAGGAACAGACATGAACGAAGGGACTGACGGACGGACGGACGGACGGACAGTGCGACTACTATATGCCAACCTTCAGGGGCATAAAAAAAAGAAAGAAAACCTCCGACTGGTCTCAAAGCAAATGGAGGCCTTGAAATATTTGTGGAACAGAATCCATTTTTATTTCAATTAAACTTAAACGGATTACATATTTAATGGAAAGCACTGATGCTTCATGGTAGAAAGTAAATACACAATACTAAACTATGGTAAACACTACCTATTTTTTTCACAAGAAGTTTGATAACATAGGTTATATACAGACATAACAGGACTTTTACATAGACCGTCTAAAATATTGAATTAAATGGGCGTACTACGAGACAACATCCTAACTGTAATAATTGAGCTGACATCAAGCAACACATAATATGTGTTAACAAAAATATAAAACAAAATGGAAAAGATTAGTTTTGACTTTCACAATCTGGATAAATTCAAATATGTTATTCTACAATAGGTTAAATGCAAAATAAAATTGGATAACTGAAATTGCCTCCTTTATTAAAGCTATACCAGCAAGATGGAACGATATAAATTAACGCAATATGAGTAATCAAAGTTTACACATGTTAAATGGACAAACCGCAATTTTTAAATACATGTAAATATTAAGTATAACACTAGCACCTAGATTTATTAGTCCAATATCGTTTTGATTTTGACCCTGCTTGCATATAATTAAATACAATTTGCAGTTTGCAACAACTGTGTGCAATTGTGTAGAACTAAACATATCAATGTATTTGAGATAGATGTTTTTTCGATATATAGTAGGGCAACCCAAGGAAACAACTGGGTACAATTGTGTACAACAAAGAATATTATTATATCTGAAGCAGATTTGATTTGGATACCTTGTTTAATAGGGTTACCCCTGTTAATAATGGGTACAACTGGGTACCTGTGGTAGACTTATATAAATATGTATCCAAACCAACTCTGCCTCAGATCTAATTATATGTGTAGTACCTGACTACGTATGCCTGATTACATATTTTACAGGATGTAACCAGTACACAACACCATTGAATGTTTACTTTTATTTCTCCATAGTTTTACAACAACAAGGGACCTCACTGAAACTACTCAAGTACATGAGATACTAACCGAGTTGTCTTTCTTTAAATATAGTAAATAGGCTACCTATATACATCCACTTGTACCCATTTGTTATGTGGTGTTTTATGTAATCAAGTATGAAAAAAACAATTGCTAAAAATCATTACTATGTTTATTCGTTTCCGCTTATAACCAGTCTTTTACTGGTGTAGCCCTATGTTACCAAGTATCCAAAATAAATCTGCCCAAATCTAATAATAAGTTTTACCCAGTTGTACTCAGATGTTACCTGGTGTAGCCCTATGTAAGCATGTATCCAAAATATATCTGCCCCAAATATAATAATATGTTTAGTTGTACCCACTTGTACCCGGTTTGTACCTGGTGTAGCCATATGTAACCATGTATCCAAAATAAATCTGCCCCAAATATAATAATATGTTTAGTTGTATCCACTTCTACCCGGTTTTTACCTGGTGTAGCCATATGTAACCATGTATCCAAAATAAATCTGCCTCAAATATAATAATATATTTTATTTGTACCAACTTACATGTTCCTAGCCACTACCATGTGTGTACCATGCGTACCATTTTGTAAACAGGTATCCATTTTCTTTTGATTAAAATCAATAACTGGCAGTTGGTACCCATTTGTACTCAGTTGTAACACTATGTAACCAAGTATCTAAAATAACTCTTCCTCAAATCAAATGAACTGTCTAGTTGTATCCGTTTGTATCCAGTCGTTACCTGGTCAAGCCCTTTGTAACCACGTATCATGTTTTTACTGAAATTAATTATCGGCAGTCTGCGTTGTTTTCTCCCAAAACTATCTTGGGACCTAGGAATGGGGAGTCGAATCTGACAGTCGGAAGGCTGAATTACTACACAAATATACCCCGGTTACGCTAGCATATACACGTAAGTCCCTTGAAATAGTTACATTTTGACAAATGATATCCATCAAAACCATATGTTTTCTGTAACATGTTTTTCCTGGTACTGTATCGTTCTAGTTTACTAATGCGTCATGACCTTATCAAGGTTTTACGCAAATCCCTTATTGCTCGGTGGCCATTTCCCGTATTTTTTATATACGCAAACTTTTTTCCCGGACAAATCTGTGCATCCTGACAATTCTTACTTTAGACTCGATCACCTTGTCGTTAAAAAGAACACTAATGAAAACAATTATTTTGAAAGTATCAAAGTGTAACGTTTCTATAAACATTCTAAATCTGTGAACGCTAGTTTTCGTCTCTTTTATTAACGAACAGGACATAAAGTTTAATCAATTTAAAATCATGTGTTGGCAGGTTTATTCAAAAAAGAAATTGTAAAAAAAGAAGTGTTTTGCATGGTTTCATCATTTTGCTCGACGTCATTTGTTTAACAAAATGTAACTCCGTTTAACTCATGCAGATAGAGGTTGTACGAGTTGCCTCTCTTTGTTTAAGATTCATTATATCCAGTGACGTCACTGCAGCGAACATTCATCACGGAAATACAATTTGACCGATATCTGTGGGTACATGCACATAATGTATATTGTTCGAGATCAGCTGATTAATTATATATTCTTACGCGTGAGGCATTCGTTTAATGGGTGGGTGTCGCCATCGTGTGTGTGGGTGTGATTGGGGGTTGGGGTTGGGAATTTTCAGCAGTTATCTGTATAAGTCAATGTTATGTATATAATAAATATATTAAGTATCAACATTATTTAGATTTGAATAACCATTTTTAAAAAAAATTACAGCTTGTTCTCGTGACATATTTTCAGTTTTAACTAGCACTGTTTATTCTCTACATAATTTAACGCAAGCATGACATGTCTATATTTCCGACAAATATACGACAAATTGTACGAGCATCATTTTGGTCCGAACATGAAACAAAAATATATGGGGGGCGGTCTCCTGAGTCTCCCTTGTGGAAGGGGGACAGTTCCTCTCAAACCCTCTCCCATCCGGCGCTTTGCACCTCGTATTAGGAGTATATTGAAAACAGGCCACGCTACGCCCCTGAATGACAACCCCCATCATCATAAAAGGACGTAAACACAGAAACAAAAATATATGGGGGGCGGTCTACTGAGTCTCCCTTGTGGAAGGGGGACAGTTCCTCTCAAACCCTCTCCCATCCGGCGCTTTGCACCTCGTATTAGGAGTATATTGAAAACAGGCCACGCTACGCCCCTGAATGACAACCCCCATCATCATAAAAGGACGTAAACACAGTTGTGGAGGAAACCTATCCTTGGTTTGAACCGCTAATATACATGTTGCGTTGTTTCGTCTGTTTTCAAACTTCATTGGTAAACGTCTGTCACTTGCAAATGATATATGGACTATGGCCAGAAAAGTTGGTGTCTGCCACATAACAAAATGGAACTTAATTGAATCTAGAACAATCACACTTAGCCACGGTTCAGTCGTGTATATTGTGTAAATATCCCATTATCTGAAAGGCTCACATCACTCTGATTCATATATTTGTTTAATTATTTTTCTTGATCTTGTCTTGTAATTGAGTTTTAAAGTGAGTGTGTCTAAAAGCATTTAAAGTCTAATAAATGTCATCAAGTAAACTGTGTTCACGTCTTCAGCATGATCAAACGATTACACACTTAAAATGTCCCTAGCCCTCTGATTCCTATGTGTATGCCCCGACACGAAAGAGGAGAGCATACATATAGTGTTATCATTGTCTGCCCGACTGTCATTGCTGGACGTTCGTTTTGCATTTAAGTTTGTGGTTATGTCTATTTCACAGACACTTGAAGCCGTAGAACGTTCAATTTTCATACATGTTTACAATTAAATGACAGTAGCATGCTTTTAACACAAGTAGGTCAATTTGCACGAGCATGGCCTACTTTTCTCATTTATTTAAATTGAACATTTACATGACAGACTGCACTAAAGCGGAACATCCGTGTTTCAGGACACATTTGCAAGTGTTATGTATTTCCTATTTACAATTGTTAAACTAGGAACTTAACTTTTAGTTACTGTTAACTGAAATTTAACCTAATTCTTCCATGTGATAGCGGCTGATAATCTCTGCGTCAGTGCTACTATGTACACATCTTCAGTATGATACATCTTAAACAATGCCTTTCTGAATCTGTTTTAATTATTACCTTTACAGAATGTTAAACACCTGGAACCTAAATTTGTCTTTTTTATCATAGTTATCCGTGCTGAGGCTTTGCAACTTGAAACTTGAAACAAATACCCTTTTTACTCACAAAATATAGTCCCGTCCTTACTAACAAAGTAGCATATGTGACCACCACTTCATGCAGTCAATATTTTATCCAATTGTACCCATACATGAGCAGATTTATCAATGTATCGACGAACTAAATGTGGATGGTTAAACATACTTAAATTTAATATATATAAAAAAAAAATTGTAACTTCGCGTTAAATTTTATTTCCCCATAATTGGTCAAGACTTCTGTATTTTAGATCATGATCAAGACTACCATTGATATGCCTAAATGAACGTCAACATATATTGCTGGACATGTACAAAAACAACATTTAAAGTTTAGTTTCGGTGGCATTTTACAGGGTAGGCCTATGATGTAGATTGTTTGGCGACAAAGAGCACATGAGAATGACAACTCGGGGAGGATTATGTTCTTGCTGATAATAGTTTAGTCCCTCCGAAAAAACACCAAAACAAAAACACAAATAACAACAACAACAAAATGCGTACTGTGAACCCACGGATGGAACGTCGAATGTGACACCTGTAGTATACCTGCGATACATGTCGTAAGGCTAAATGTGTCTTTGTTGTACAAAATACTACACGACTATAGCCCGGGTAAACGATTTCTATCAAAACACACGATATTATTTTTACTGATATAAAAGGTTTGAAAGCAAAGACGGTCACTTTCTGTTATTTATGTGAAGATAAACTACGTTTCCTGACACTCCTTTAAGTCCTGCCAATTCTGACTCTAATCTACATCCAATTTCGTGGAAAGTTGACACTGTTGATGACAATGTCGATGTCAATGTATCGAATCACGTGCTATAAGTGCAGTTGACTATATAGGGAAAATATTCCGCTTTCAAGCCAGTTTTTGTCACTTTTTGCCAATATATTCAACACATTTGTTTCAAAAAAAAACTCGCCTGATTGGTTTAGCAAAGCACCCCCCCACCCCCCACCCCGCACACACACACACCAAACCGTCGACATAACAAAGGGTAACTCTTGGTAACTCAAACTTTGCAAGTTGTAAGAGTTGTCTCTTTTTGATTAAAATATGTTATCACAATAACTGTGTAACTATATAATGTCATTACATTATTAATATTTCTAATAAATGACACATTTGCAACTTCTTGATCAATTCATGGAGTCATATCTTGCATGTATTTGGAAGTTTCAATTGGTTCCGTCATACTACCATGTCGTCACCGTACTTTACCGCCAAAATGGTAATGTTTAACCACAATGGCCGAAGTCAAAGCAAGCTTATGCTGTGGTGCTTTGTCCGTCACGCTGCCGTCGTATTGTCGTCGTCGCCTGAACGTTAACTGTTTAAAGGGACAGACATCAATCTTAAAATGTTTATCAAGCATTGACATAAGTGTCTCTATTTATTTATCAAGTATCATTGTGACTTTAAACCTACTTGTACATAATTATATAAATTTTGAGATTTAATTATTCGTCTTTTCTATCATAATTATGTTTTAATATATTATGGGTGCAATCTAAACAACAGTCAGTAATATACAAACACAATTTGCTATATACTGTTCTTATAATTAATGAACAACAAATGCAAGTTACGTAGAAAAACTAACGGGACGCCGTGCGTTTAGTAATACAATCAAGATTGCAGTGTATCCTTTTAAGCACCTCCGAACGATTTATAGATTATATAGTCCCCGTTTTGTCCGTCTGTTCGGATTATCGTCCAGAGCCTTACTTTCAAACTACTTATGAGACTGAAATTAAATTTAACGGTCCTTTGGGAAAACCAAGTCCAATCTGTGTGGCTTTAACGTAGAATACTACTTACGAGAATGCTAGGGTCATGAGAGGTGTTGCACCCTATATTACCATCTCATCTGCAGATTCTATAAAAGTAGATATACAAGGCGAACAGCAAATGTAGCATTCATGGACCACAGTCAACCAAATACCGAGTCTGCTGCGTTTCTCTCTTGTTTGTGTTTGTTGCTTGAATTGCTTCCAGAGGATACCCTTTTCAGTATTTGTTGACCTTCAAACTAGCTTGTATTTAGGGTGGCGGCTGTAAAATATCGCCCGACTACAAATCAGTAGTGTTATTACTTACTTCTCATTTGGGATCACCAACCCCAGTATTTGTGGAGTTAACGTAGAATAACGCTTAAAGTAATGAAAAGGGGAACGTGAGAGGTGTTTCACCTTATGTTACCTTTCATAAACAGACTCAATAAAACTGAGTCTGCTACTGTTCTCTCGTGTTTGTGTTTGTTGCTTCCAACAGATCCCCTTATCAGTATTTATTGACATTCATACTAGCGTTTGTTTATTGTTGTATGGCGGCTGTAAAATGTCACCCCAACCGGGAGTGCTATTACTTACTGGTCTTTGAGATCGCCAAGCCCAATATGTGTGACTGTAAAAAAGAATGCCAATAAAATCAGTGTTAGGCGGCATGCACCATATTTTACACCTCTTGAACATACTCTTGTTTGTGTTGGTTGCTTCCGACGGATCCCCTTTTCATTATTCCATTTTGGTATTCAAACCTATTCTAGCCCTCGTAACCACATGTCATCAAGAGAATACATGCAATTAATGCATTATATATACAAGCCTAACATATATATATGAACTACTTTGATTATACTGGGATAAATTCAGCAAATCTTGTTTAATTACATACATATAGTTTAAGCAAATGCAAACAACAAATATCATGACTATCTGAAATCATGTCAGCCTATTATCCAGTCAGTTAGGTCGTCACATTTGCCACAAGTCTTTTTGCAATGCGTGTTTGCAATGCTATAGTCACTGCAATTGTTGAAACCGGAAACGGAAGTGCAGGAGAAATGTGGATCATCTTCGCAGGGCTGGACAGTTCTTTCTGATATAGTTGTCGGCTTTGTGGTCTGCGTTAGGACATAATCTGAAATTGATAAATTATGTGTCACAATATGTTGTTATATATTAAGCATGCATATGTGTTGTATATTTATACAAGTAAAAATAACTAATATAATCCGGAGCATAACTATAGTCATATGAATGATGACGATTATTTGCTTGATGTGTTCACATGCATGCCATGTCATACTTTGGGCACATACTGTAGACTCAACATGTAGGTAACATGTTACAGCTTGTACACAAAATGTAGACATATATGCAACGTGTTGCACTTTGGACAAAAGTAAAGACCATGTTGTTTTTAAATAAGCATAAACTTGCATGTGCGCTTTTTAAAATGTCTCTTTCAAACCATGAGTTTGATGAAAAAAAACGTTGTGTTATATTTAGGTCATCCTTCAAAATAGTTTGTGGTTCTAAAAGCGTTGATAATATAACCTACCGCCGAACATAATGTTCAGTGAACTGAATATCATGTTGAAGACGAACCATTTGAATATAACGACAAATGAATTGCAAAGAATGAAAACTGCACTGAATATAATAAAAACAAAAGCACAATATAAGATGAAAGGAGAACTGCACATAATGATGAAATCAATGTAATTGAACATAACGATGTTACAACGTTTTCACAACTGCACATAAAGGCATATTTACCGAACATAAAAATAAAGTTTCATCATAAGATCATGGTATTCCATATGTAGGCATGTCTTGTAATTTCCAACGTTCATGGGCGACAGAACATAGCCAATACTGTTGTTGTTCCAACTCATATGCAGACTGGCGGGTATTTAATTTTGTTTTCATACTATAAATGTAGAATTTTGACCATGTTTACATTATTATCGAAATCTTTCTTGTCCGAGAATACACGTTAACTTACCTATTTTACTCGCGCAGCCCTGACCAATAAATCCACTAAGACATTTGCACGAGAAACTTCCAGGGGTATTCAAACAAGTGCCTCCGTGTGCACATGGGCTGTAGACGCATTCATCGTAATCATCTGAGCACTCCTGGCCCATGTATCCAGCTGTGCAGTAGCACGTATAACTGCCAGGAAGAGGCTCACATGTACCGCCATGTTGACAAGGTCGTGATGCGCATGCGTCAACTTTATGATCACACGAATATCCTGTAAAGTCTGGATTACAATTACAAATTAGTTTTCCATTTTGAATTGTAGATGTTCCTCCATTTTGACAAATTGTGTTGGGCATAAATTTAGTAAGGTCAATATCACAAATATTTCCGAATAATCCATTCGGGCATTTGCAAACAAATGATCCGTTGGTGTTTAAGCATGATCCGTTGTTTTTGCACGGGCTAAGGGAGCATTCGTCAACATCATTTTCACAGTATTCGCCATCGAAACCCCCACTGCATAAACACAAGAATGACCCGGGAATGTTCCTGCATTTCCCATTGTTTTGACATGGATTGGTTGTGCACTCGTCTATATCAAGTTCGCAGTGTCTTCCAGTATACCCCTTTTCACATATACATGTATAGGAGCCTAATGTATTAACACAGGTTGAAGCGTAACGGCACGGACTATAAATGCATGTATCAATGTCGTTCGTGCAATGGGTACCTGTGTAGCCCGTAAAACAATCGCAATGGTAGCTGCCAGCTGAACTAATGCAACATCCGTTATTGCAAATGTCTGCGGAACAAATCTCAGCTGAAACAAAAACAACAGTTGAGAGTCTACCTTTGAGAATAAACAACACCTGATAAGTAAAAACGGATTACGTAAAGACTATCACGAGGTAGGTTTTATTCAAATGAAATAAAACTCCGTTTTTCCACCAAAATAAAATCTTTAGCAATTTAACAACAATTATTAAATTTTATGTGTACAATTGTTGCAACCTTCGAGCATTAGGTGACGATCTAAATAACAGATAATGTCTACAACTGATGTAGTATTTGATGGACTCGATGTACATGTTGTTGCAAGCGAAGGTTCTATATAACATGCATTTTATATTTACCTTTGTTAATTTATAGGATGCAAGCGTAGACGGACGTTGCTAGGGAAATGGTCTGCCTAAGGACACGTCGGCTGAGCTGGGTTTACAATGGACGCACAGGCTATTATAGTCATCCTTAGCTGGTTAACGGTTAATGAACTCGTTTTGTGGTAGTTGCAGGTGATTTGTACATTAACATGTATAATTTTGCAGAATGCAAACATAACTTTTGCATTAACTTGGTTATACTGGTATTAAACAATGTACTACATATACTAAAGGAAAATGAAAACCAGACACGAGAATGTTCGCTGTATATTGTATATTGCATGTAAACTATGCTGCTGTAAACTGAATTGTACGCAGCTACGTAATATTTTATCTTTTGGTAAAAAAGACTAAAACATCATAATTATAACATACCAAATATTATCGCTTCAAAATGTCATAATTGATAAAAGACGCGTTTTATTTCAGGACCCTATATAAGACTCGTCGTTAAATACATGTTCATATATTATGTTTATTTCAACCCTTCAATATATCGTAAGACACATCTTACCTCAAGCCAACGTTTTATGTTATCACTTACCGTTTAAGTTCTGGCCAGCGTAGAATCCATATCCGAAACCTGGATTTAGTCCGTACACCAGCAGACCAAATGACACGTTCTTGTTTTGATGCGTCATTGTGTGATACCCCTCAGTTACGTATCCCGTTAAAACCGTGAAGTTATTTAATGGCCGAGGAACTGATATCGATGACGAACTATGAAAACTGACACCATCCAGTAGCAGTCCATTGGTTCGATTACTAGGTACAATAACTGCCAGATAATGCGAAAATTCTTGGCCGAGATGTGGTACAGAAAATGTTTTGTTATTTGTATACTGTGAAACTCCTGGAACTAATGCCATAAACGGATCACCAACCACGCCATCGTAGTCATGACCGATTCCATACTGAACAACACTGATAGGGACGGATGATTTCACTACCACAGGATCGGTGGCAAATAAATAATCCGTAATAGTTGACTGCACGACCGTGTATGCACTAGTGTTATTCCTGAATGTCGTTTTGAAATCTGTGGTTTCTGGGAGGATTCTCACAAGGAATGCATGTTTTGGTGTTATGGGAGGAATTATGTATAGATCGTTCCATGTATAAGTAGGTAACATTTGGGCAGCAATTTGGTTTCCAAGTCCAACTCCATCAGGAACTTTGGAGAAGCCTGAACCAGATAAAACGGTTACCGGCTTATTAGATATAACTGTTGTCCCTGTTAGGTCTACTGTGCCAGACGCCTGGAGTTGGTATACTTCGAGTCTGTTTAATGTAAGGTTGTTTAATACAACGCCATGCTTGATAGATACCGTTGTATTATCTGACACCCCTATAACCATCAATTTGCTTCCGGAATAAGGAGGATAGGGTTTGTATGACGATACAATATAATTATTCCCGATACTTTCGACCGGGTAAATTACATACGAATCCAAATATAAATGGTTATAATTGGTGACAAGAACCGAAATATCCGTCGTGGATGTCATCATTATTCCTCGTAGGTCTTGAAATGTTTCACCGCGATGTATACTCGAGTTGATAGGTATAGAAAGCACAGCTCCGGGAGATATTGAATACGTTCTGTTTATACCAAGAAACGGAATTTCGAGCGCTACTGATCCGGTACTCTCTGATACAATATCCAGTGTCGTGGTCTGTTGGACTTCTGCATTGTCCAATATCCCAAATATAAACTCCTTTCCTAAAAAGATTACATATTATAAAGTATGTGTGCTTAAATTGGAATACATGTTATTATATAATAAATACTTTAATGGTACCTCTTGAAAGCAATACATAAGAACAAAGAGAAAAGAAGCAGACTCGGTAGTACTGAGACTGTTATAAGAGGTACAATAAGATGCAACACAACACCGACTAAAGTGGTATCCTACTTTAAAATCAAAGGCACTGGGCTTGAAGGGCCCAAAGGATCAATAAGTAATAGCAATCCATTTAAATACATAACATTATGAATGTGTCCTGATTTTAGATCAAGTCCGCCACCTGGTCGATTGATCTAATTTTACTAATTTTTCATAGAGTTATGTCCTTTGTTTGAATGATTTTCCCACTCTAAAATTGTGTTATACAGTAGCTTTCAAAGCGGGGGTATTCATCACCTTCATTGATATTTTTAGTTTGTAATTGATGAATTGTAAGTGTATTTAGAGTGTTTGTTTTGGGGTTTTTCTTCAACTTACCGAATTTAGAATCAGTTTCAGCCAAACACTGCTCTGCGATGGTTGTAGGCATAGATACAAGTCCAATCTATAATAAAAAATAAGCGGTAATCGTAAAATAGTGTAAAAATAATGTTGCACAATTTAAAACGCGTATATGCACATACACTTTGCAAAAGTTTCAAAAGAAGACGTGTGTTTTATGAGCAAATATATGACATTAATGTTAACATCGGTTATAGTGGCCAATCGAGCAGCGTCCGTTAGAACTGCCATTTGCATCATGTTTTTTTCTGTAACTACCAACATTTCGGTTATCATTCTGATTAATGTTCTTTCATACGGCCATATTCTGTTGATCACGCTGATCTGTGTCTTCTTCGGTCAATTCACTCGTTTAATCAGACCATATTTTTTTTCCTGTTTATATACTGTTTATATATATTATTCGCTTAAACTGCGTAATAAAAGTTAATCTTTCAATTATCGTTATCAATTGCATTTCGACGAATTTTAAAATGATTTTCAACTGATGTTAAATCCCGCTAGAGGCAGAGGGGTAGGACCCCCTCTTCGTGTTGATTTTGTCATTTTTTTATCATGCTCATTCAAGGTCTTCTTCATGACACCGCATATGCAAATGTGGAAACGTGGCTCCGTCGTAAATGGAGTATCTACAATAGAATTTGCAGCAACTCTGCAGTTCTGCAGGTTAGAAGGTTCTAGGCCCATTCTCCATATTTTATCTAGATGTAAATGGAGGATGTGCCTGGCATGTTCATCCCTGTTTGGCGCCATATAACATTTCTTGTGTTGGTGCGCCATAAAACCCGAATTCAATTCAATTCTTTTATTTTAAAATAAATTCACTCCTGTCAATTTCAGGATTTCACAAATAATTGAATGTGTTCTCGCTAATACCACACCTTTAATAAAAGTAATATCTACAATATTAAGAATTGTGTCCCCATTTGTGTTATCTTATTGAGATTGCATTTTAAAAAATATATAAAAGTAGAATTCGAATAATCTTGAATATTTTTTACATGAAACGTCCAGTTTAATAGTTTTACACATTTACCTAGGCAGTGCTAACTTTGAATTATAAATACATGCTTGATAACTATTTAATTAGTCAATACACACATGACCTTGAGTATGACATAATCTGAGTATGGATCAATACACACGTTTGTCAAGTTTTTATTTATTATTCAAGTATAGCACTGTCTAGATAAAAGTGTAAACATATAAAACTACAAGTTACATGTAAAGCTATTCAGGATTATATGAGTTATATTTTGTTTTCTTTTGTTAATGCATATTACGTGGTCCAAGAAGCGCAAACGGGGTTGGCTGGGGTATGAAATAAAACCTTAACTTCTGCTTCAATTAAAACATTTAGTAGGTAATTTTAAACAGGTTATCGCTATTTTTCAGTAAAAATGTTTTTAAACATGTTTTATTGTCGAAATATCCGTTATAAAGTCCTGCTACTATAAGCTTTGCCATCGTTTAATGGAATTAAGGCGGGACCACGTAATGACGTTCAATGGGATTCCACAAAAGAGGACATACTCCTTAAAAAAACAAATACGTAGGGAAATAGATGTTAGGAGCAATTAAGTGCCAACATCAATTTTGTCTTTAAGGCTATCAAAACGCATGATGCGGGGGATGACGTACATGTTCCTACAGAGGTTTTAATTGAATTGAATTGAATTCGGATTTACGGCACATGAAAGGTTATATGGCGCCTAACAGTAATGAACATGCCAGGCTCATACTCCATTTACATCAAGATTAAATATGGAGAATGGGCTTAGAACCTTCTAGTCTGCAGAACTGCAGAGTTGCTACAAATTCTATAGTAGACACTCCATTTACGATGGAACCACGTTTCCACGTTTGCGGATTTGTAACCGGAGGCCCCGGGTTCAATCCTCCGTGGTGCCACTGAGTTCCGTCGGTGTGTCTTTGGGCAAGACACTTTCCCTTAGCCTCGTCCGTCGGATGGGGACGTAAACCGGGCGGTCTATCCTCCGAGCACGTTAAAGAACCATAGCAATCTATTCGATAATAAGAGTAGGGCAGGTTCCCGGATTCCTATGTATCCTTCCCCTCTCTCTGGGGCGGCTCTAAATAACCTATACTATATTGATGAGCCGTTAAACAACATTCAATTCAATTCCACTTTTGCATACGCGGTGTCATGATGAAGACCTTGAATGAGCATGATAAAAAATGATAAAATAAATATGAAGGGGGATCCTACTCCTCTGCCTCTAGCGGGATTTGAGTGGACGTATTCTACTCCGGCAACCACACGGGGATGAAGTGGTTTTAAACAAACGTTTAGAGCCAGAGAGATCTTCTATTTGCCTATAAATAATGTTCTTACACAAAACTGAAAACTTTAAATAACATCCAGTTTACAGAGATGTACAGGGACGGTTTATTTTATTGTTACGCTTGACAAGGAAGCCTCTATATGATGTTTGCTTTCTTTTCGTTTTTGACGTTTTATAATGTCAGGTAACGTTACGTACTCTAACCGCCTTTGAATTCAGCATTGCTATTTATCAGTCAATGTCTAATAAAGGCTACCCCGTTAGCATGCAGAAAACACACAATTATACAATTTCAGTTCAGTGCCTTTTCAAATAAACTATTTAAGCCTGGACATGATTATTCAGGGCCTCTTGGCGATATTTGTTTTCCAGTTGATATAAAAATGCCCGGTCTTGGTATTTTCGATATAGTAAATATATCTTTGTGAGTGAATTTGACAGTTAAATAAAGTAAAATCACTTATCACAATACTTGCAGTGTGGAGTGTAGATCTAATAAAGTTCAGTCTTATCAGTTCAGCTCGGAGTACATCGAAATTGCCTCGTCGATTTCCGTTACCGTTAAAATACTGGATTACGGAAATCGACGAGGTAGTTCCGTTGTTTGACGTCGTACGGAGAAGAGCGAGTCAACATACGACGTCATAATACAAACATAGACGTCATCGTACGACAACGTTATATATAGGTAGCTACACTATTAAATGTTGCTTATGCGGCTTTTTTTATTTCAGTATTATGAAAAACAGAATCTCACATTCGTGCCTTTTTTATATTGAATTTATTAAGCTTGTATATATAATAATATGATACTCGGCATAGTTTCGCATCATATAATTGTATCCAGCTCGTTTAATAAATGCAATATTAAACAGGTGCTCATGTAAGAACCTTCATTTCCACCATATCCCTCCTTTCCGATAGAATTTTGTGAACTTGTATACATATTTTACGTATTTTAGTAAAAGGAAAAACGGAAACAACTTACCGCAAACAATATTGCTACACATTTCATTTTCTCCGATATCATGTATATTTAAAACGTAACACTATTTACCGATGGACACATTCGATGGACACATTCCTCTAAATATGTTTCCCAACTGCAATAGATAACAGTGAGTGGCATATTATAGGTCTCAATTTGGCCTTGGGGATATGTCCAATTCGCAAAGTCTTATCTACATATGCATTTGTAGATATTGTAAATCGTATTAAAACGGGAAATTGTTGAATCTTTTCCCGTATAACAACGTTATCTACGCAAATATGTGATATCACTTAAATAACTACAAGTATGTTTACATGATTAAAGGGTGTACCATATATGTTGAACTGAAATAAATTGTATTATCCCGGCTACGATATTTTCAGATTTATGCTTCGTGCGTTGGTGGGAGGCGCTGTGTGGTCAATTCAGAGTTCTTTTTCGAGTCTGATCGAACATTGTTTTGGTCAAATTCGGCAACATTTGATTGTTTATGTTTTGTTTCGAGAATCAACATTGTTACAAATGATTATTTAGAAGTCACGTGAATTGTTTGCACACAGGAAGCTGATTATGTCAACACAACTTAAAAGTAACCAAACTCACAATAACGCCATAATACCAGATTTGACCAATGTGTTGTAATACAACCTGGAACGATTTTGATTGGTTGAGTTAAACCTGTAACACTACGCAAGTTTATTAACTCAAACTATTTTATTTATTACAAATTCACCCAGATCTGAGTCATAAACTTATTATTTGTGAAAGCTTATAAAAAATAATGCACGTTATACAAAACATTGTTGTTGGTGTGTTAAAAAGTTGGCGTAAACTGCTATTTGTAAAGAGGTAAAACACGAAATCTTGTATACGCAACGTTATGTGTGAGACGCGACGTTACGACGTCATTTATTTTATGACGTTTTGGCGCTAAGGTGTGTCTGACGTCGTGGCGGTTCTATGTATATCTGAATTATTTTTTACTAATTTGATTGCAATGTTATATGATAAAAAGGATATAAATTATTTTTAATTTTAACTCGCCAAAAGGCTCGTTAAAATTAAAATAATTCATAACTTGTTTCATAAATCTTATATGAAATGGGAACTCGTTTAAGATCCTCTATTTATGTAATAATAAGGCACTATGTGGCCATTACATATTTTAAGTTTAGATTACCAATACACAGTTAAAATACCTCAGCTGAAGTTAGTTAGTAATAAAAAAGTCGAACAGAAAATGCAGCACTCAAGGACAACAGTCAACCACAAAAACGCACAGAAACAATCAACTACAAAGACGTATAAAAGGCAAGATATGACATCACAAACATAAAACCATGTTGACAATAGGGCTATCGCCTTGGAATGGTCAGTGGCAAAAAACACACACAACCCGTTGGGGGTTTAAACCAGGTTCTAAGCAAACTCCCCGCAGTGGTTACTTCCCCTTTCAGTAATCACTGCCACCACACACATTTATAGCTGAAATCCCGATGTTTAATTTTTTGGTTAAATATTGTTTAGGCCAATATTTTAACTTGCTTTGTTCATAATGTAGGAAAAATGTGTGAAAAACGGTATCTGGGTACAAAAATGATTTATTTATATAAAAAAAAATCAATTTTAGCGAACATGCACACCGATTACTACGTTACAGTACTTGTAAACAAACACACATGTATTCCGTTGAGAACATTACGGAAGCTGTGCGTAAACTTAATAAAGAGATTACACCCAAGCCAAAACCAGTTTGAATGTTTTCAAAATCTTCTCGAAGGTAATGATCGATGTTATTGTAAATTGCCTGTTGGTTGCTGTTGGAGTTTGTTGTACCAAGCATTACCTAGTGTATCGCCATTTTTTCTGTAATCACATGGCCTCAGCTATCGTCACGTGGTGGCAGGAATTAGTGGCTACAATATCCATGCGCGGAGGTTGGGTTCTAGGATGCACCAAACCTCACTCTTAAAGCAATAACAGATACATTTATTTTGCAAATCTTATGTTAACGTTTATATCATTCACATGCAGTGTGTAGTTGCGTCAGACATACGTAAGCCATTCGTGGTTTACAGGGTGTCTTTCCCACTGAATCCATCACAAGCAAATACACTTGTCCTTTTCAATGGTACATCAGAGAATCCATCTCTTGTTTGTTATTAACTGGATTTCCAGTCTTCCCTTTTAGCTTATTAATTCCTAATGCAAATTTGAGTCATAAACAACATCAAACGAAGTAAGGAAGACACATTGATTTCTTGGCATAATTTAGGACGTCCTGGCATATTATTTAACACAGAAAAAACATTAAAAATATAAACATGTAAACCAGTTAACTATTAACATGATTAATATGGATAAAAGAGTCATGAATTGAAGATTTAAACGTCAAATTTAACAGTATATTTTAATCAGTTTTAATACGAATCGATTTTGGAATGCAATACAGTATGAAAACAAAGTATTTCGAATTTATTATCAAAGAGTATGAAAGTGGATCTTTGGAAACGGCCGAACATGATAAATACGAAATATTGCTGTCTCGGTGTGACTGAGACGTTTCATGTTCATGAACGGTAGTAAACTATGCTTGCTACCGTTCACGCCCCCTAGCCGAACAGAACTCAATATATTACATTTGTACATTTACATTTATACATTTACTAGTACTTAAATGCCAAAACACGAGCTCCGCTAAAGTTACTCCTCAACTGCCCCCACCACCCTCTCATCATATTCATTGTGTAATATGTTTGTCTTGCTCATTGAAGGTCTATATCATGACAAGGCGTATGCAAACGTGGAAACGTGGCTCCATCGTAAATGGAGTGTCTACTATAGAATTTGCAGAAACTCTGCAGTTCTACAGGTAAGAAGGTTCTAGGCCCAATCTCCATACTTTATCTTGATGTAAATGGAGGTGAGCCTGGCATGTCCATTCCTGTTAGGCGCCATATAACCTTTCATGTGTTAGTGCGGCTTAAAACCCAATTCAACAATCCCAAACTGACTCTATCACAAGTATATTACCTCTCATATCTCTCATGTCTTGGCGTTCACTACAAACTCGTGCTGTTACAAATACACCGATATTCAATTCCAAACATATCATCCGTATAATTTATACTCCTCAAAATAAGTTAAGGACCATCCTTTTTTTATTTCAATAAGATTAAAGTGTGCATCATCGCACAAGTTAAAATGCACACTGCATTCCAAATATGGAAACTGTTTCGTGTTTCTATATTCTTTACGTGCTTTAGGAACATTTTACACCAAAATAAATTAAATTTGAAAATTCAGATTTCGTAATTTAAATAAAATGCTTTTTTTCGCCCAAAAATGTTATTTCGTATTATTTTCATGACTACTGATTCATTGACAAACATCTGTCATCATTTCCTTTAGAATAACTCTACAAATAAGCGTGCAGTGCCAAATATGCAATTAGGTCTTGAAAATTTACTTAATTTTGGATGGGATAAAAAATCAGCGTTTTTCAAAACTGTTCGGTGTATGCATTTAAACTGTAAAAGGTTAGTTAACATTTCGTGTCCGTAGCTCCATTGGTAGTGATTAATCGAATGAATAAAAGAGACAAAATATATTAAACCTTTAGTATTGTTGTTTTTGGGCAAATTAACGATTTTTGAAATTATCAAAAATCTCGGACTATTTTTAATTAACAGAAAACTGTATGCCAATATTTTGTTCTTTCATCTAATGCAGAAGACCTGACAATGTCCAGTTTAGTGAAACATTGATTACACATTCTGCGTAACCGTTTAAAAATGGTATGTAGTCAATATAATTGAGTTGCTATTCTAGAACCTGGTGTAAACCCCCAGCGGACCTTTTTTTCCACTGACCGTTCCAAGGCGGTAGACCTATTGTCAACCCGTTTATGTTTGTGATGTCATATCTTGCCTTTTATTCATCTGTGTAATTGTTGTTTGTTTCTATGAGTGATTTAGGTTGACTGTGGTCCTTGAATGCTGCATTTCCTGTTCGATCTTTATATCTACTTATACAGGGAATTGAAATTGTACTTGAAGCAAACATTACGTGGTCACGCATTAATTCCATTAAGCGATGGAAAAGCTTATATTATCAGGATTTTATAACGGATATTTCAACAATAAAACATGTTTAAAATATGTTTTACTGAAAAATGAGATAACCTTGATCTAAAACTATCTATTAAGCGTTTCAATTTTACAATATGAAATTCTTTAAGCTGAAATTAAGGTTTTATTTCATACCCCAGCCTTTTTCTTTGAGAAGGGGTTTGAAGGGGTATGATTCTTAATACTCGGACCACGTAATACTTGAGCTACAAAAAATGTATATCGAAAATTGATGCATATTACATGTACATACTAAGTTTACTGTTTGTTTGATACTTGATACATGTATTAAACTGTTAAATAGTAGACAACGTTTACGTATGAATACAGCTATTAACCGCAAACAGCATTTCAACTAACTGCAATTTATCCGAAAATAGATCAAATACTCTATATTCACATGCCCCTTTAACTTGTTAACCTAAGTCAGACTTGAAATATCGTAGATAACATAGTACGTTCCTTATTTTCAATGTCAAATTATAGATGACCCAGTTTAATGACCGAGTTAAACCTCACATGTATAAGATGATAAATTGAACGTTTCGGTGAATGCTTACATAAACATCGTATATTTGTTAGGTATTGTTTAATATAAATGTAATAAAACAAATATGAAAAGTTGATCCCTTGGTAGAACCGAACAGAAACAAGAAAAAAAAACACTAACAGACTCGCTTTTAGAGAGGCTGTTCAGCGAGATAGTATATGGAGTTTAATTAACATTGTTGCAGTGATACGGGAAATAATTCCCGAGTGAAAAAGATTATTGCGATATAGAAACGAGTGCGTTTTCGCACGAGTTTCTATATCGCAAGAATATTCTCACGAGTGAATTATTTTCCGTATCACGACAAAAATGTTAAACTATATATTAATATATATTCTGTGTTGAATTTCTTTCCAATCGTCTTTTGACACAAGTACGAGTATTCCTTCTTTTGTCACTCCTTTGGCGACAGCGCGGGGTAATATTATGACGTCAATTCGTGACGCAATATTGTGACGTCTATCGTTTAGTACATAACATTTGGCTACGGTGCAATCTTGCGCACTATTGGAGATAGCACAGTAGAGGAAGGGATATGTTATAGATTTTCTCAAACTGGGAAATTTCTATAATTCATCACAGAATATATAATGTAATCGTGCTACACCTCTACGCCTAACTAGCACAGGCTTAAAGCGATATTCTACGCTAGCACTCCTCTTATTTGGTTCGTAGTCACCAAAAGATCAGTAAGTTATAACACTACTGCAACAATAAATACTTTTAGTCATTTTTGGTATAGTCATTGCCATGAGTTTCAAGCTGACATTTATTTTGTCACTGGACCATTTAATTGGGATTGTCATAGGGTAAGGTAAACGTGAGAATCGTGACTCTTATGGTGGTATGTACCTACCATAGATTGTTGACATACCACCATGATAGCCAGGATTCTCACGTCTAAGGGTAAAGGTGAGGTTTGAACGTATGCTTAATGTCTGTGAGCACTGGAATCTTGAACAGTAGAAGACGGAGCTTAAAATTAAAAGAAAATGTCGGAAAAGGTTGATATAAAAATCGAACAGGAAAAGTAGCATTCAAGGACGACAGTCAGTGGAACAGTCAGTGGCAAAAAAAAAAAGGCCACTGGGTGTGTGTGTGTGTGTGTGTGGGGGGGGGGGGGGGGGAGGGGTCGGGGGTTCTAGGGCGCACCAAACATCACTCTAACCCCATTGTCATCCAAACAAACTGGACCGTTTAAATAAATATGTCCCCGTCAGGATATATCCTCCAGCAAACTAGATAGCATTAATATGCAATATAAGTTAAACACATAAATGATCATTTATATATAACATAAAACACAGAAGCCTAGAAAGCCACACAGTATGTACTCAGTGAATTGGCAGAAGTCTATAAGAATCTTTCATGGGTATCCAGTGAAGATAGGAAATTCCAACCCGAGGTATAAGTGTTTTTATCGGAACCGAGGCTCTGCCGAGGTTCTGATTAAAAAACACTTATACCGAGGGTTGGAATTCCCTATCTGAACCGAATACCCATGATAGATTCTTTTTCTTGCATATCATTGCATATCAGAGACATGTTGTGCGTTGACGCAGCCAGCTACTAACGTTTTACATGTTTTCCTGTATACCGGATGTTGGCGCGCGTGAATTTTATCTCGACCCTAGGGTGAGATGGAAATATCTAGCCCCGGTAAAATGACGGATATCCTTGTCCGGTATGCAAGAAAGATAGTTCCAACATTCAACAGCTATATCCGTCCTCTTTTGTCCACGGGAAAATTTTCTACATTTGTCATGTATTCCATCGTATTTTAGATGTGATTGTGAGACTAATTGGGATTTGATTGCTACTACTACTACTACTTCCGATTTCTGCTACCTACAGCTACCTACTGCTACCTACCAACACAACCACCGCCGCCGCCGCCGCCGCCGCCGCCGCCGCCACCATCACCACTACCACTACTACTACCACTACTGTAGTACTACTACTACTACTACCACTACTGTAGTACTACCACTACTACTACCACTACTGTAGTACTACTACTACTACTACCACTACTGTAGTACTACCACTACTACTACCACTACTGTACTACTACTACTACTACTACCACTACTGTAGTACTACCACTACTACTACCACTACTGTAGTACTACCACTACTACTACCACTACTGTAGTACTACCACTACTACTACCACTACTGTAGTACTACCACTACTACTACCACTACTGTAGTACTACTACTACTACTACCACTACTGTAGTACTACCACTACTACTACCACTACTGTAGTACTACCACTACTACTACCACTACTGTAGTACTACCACTACTACTACCACTACTGTAGTACTACCACTACTACTACCACTACTGTAGTACTACCACTACTACTACCACTACTGTAGTACTACTACTACTACTTCTACTACTATTTGTGTCTCATCCCTGTAAAGCATATATATATATATATATATAGGTATATATATAGGTATCCTATCTAATACTTTTTTATTGGCTCAAATCTTTGGTGGATGTGAGACCGGCACTATGTATTAGAAACAGATATCAGCAATTATATCTTCACTGTAAATAATATAAAATCAGAAAAAGTTTATTCCTCTAATAATCTTGGCATTCTCTTTTTAAACATGGTTTTGAACGCAAACACTTTTAACACACCATGCATCATATGCACTTAACACTGTTTTTAACCAAGTAGAGCTTTTTGAGAGCAAACTGTTTGACGCTTTCGTTGAATCAGTATTATACTAGAGTTCGAAAGTTTGGGGATTTCACGATGCAAAAGACGTCGAATTAATACTTACTACGTTTTACGTGTATAAGGCCGACAAATCTAACCGAATTATATGGTGAACTAGGTAGAGTTTTGTTCTATATACAGATAAAGCTAAATGGGTTAACATGATAGCTAATACAATATATCAGTATATCAATACAAAAAAGCTCCACGTACAATACTATTTCTAATAATGGGTCAAACTGGCCATTCCAGAAGATTAGGTATGACAGATATTTGAATACATTGACATGATACAGAACACATTAATTTTAGACATATATTATCATATATCATCAAAGATAATACGCAGATATAACACTGTTTAATTGTTATTTTATATACTGTATTTTTAAGCATGCTTTTTGTCGGTTTTATTGAGTCTGTTTATGAGAGGTAATATAGTTTGCAATACCTCTCACGCACCCTAGATCTACATTATTCAGATATCGATATGAAAAACAACAATATTTAAACATCTCTCATCTGATTTATATTGTCTTCATACAACTAATCAATAAAAAATTAATTATTTCACTTCTTTCTTGATAGTCCGAGAGAATTAACACACACATATCTTAAAACTTATCATTGCCCGATGGACACATTTTAATAAGTTGATGCACTCATCATTCTAATGAAATCGAATGCACACGAACAATTCTTAATTTATTGAATTTTATATTTTATGCGTAGGACTACCACCTATAAAGGCAAATTCCTGATATCAAAACCTTAGTTTTTATTTCTGTGATGTTGACATCAGTATGCTTCTCACTAAATGTGATATAATAAATTTATTGTGGTTATTTTTTATTTTATTTTTATTTTATAAAGTATCCAATATAGAGCACATACATCTTATTTTACATATTGATAACAATTACATATAAACTGCAAACAAAGTGTCATACTCATCAGCTCCTGCGTTTATTTCTACTTTGTTAAAGGGACACATGGCGAACTTGAGCTACATTTACATTACGTGGTCCGAGTATTAACTTTCATACCCCATCCAACTCCTTCTCCAAGAAACATAAACGGGGTTGGCTGGGGTATGAAATGAAATCTTAATTTCGGCTTAAAAGGTTCGCATATTGTAAAATTAAAACATGTAATAGGTAATTTTAAACTGGTTATCGCATGTTTCAGTAAACATGTTTTAAACGTGTTTTATTGGCGGAATGTCCGTTATAAATCCTGCTGGTATAACTTTGCCAACGTTTAATGGAACTAAGACGGGACCGCGTAATGAAAAATTAAAAAAAGTATCTCGGTTATTAAACTTGCCTCATTTTGACTTTAGAACCGCCTGCATAAGATCAAACACAAACTTGAGATTTCAACTTCCATATTCTATCTAAATTGTCAAGCATACAACGGATGCATTATTATCAAATGTTAGCAATATACCTTGAACTATTTAAACACTTAAATGTAATGACTAAAAGTATGCAGCTAATACTGAAAAGGGAATATTGAAGACCAACAGGAGGTTGAATGTAATTGAATGTTGTTTTAACGGCTCATCAACACAGTACACGTTATTTAGAGCCGCCCCAGAGAGAGGGGAAGGATACATAGGAATCCGGGAACCTGCCCTACTCTTATTATCGAATAGATTCCTATGGTTCTTCAACGTGCTCGGTTGATAGACCGATACACGGGACCGCCCGGTTTACGTCCCCATCCGACGGACGAGGCTAAGGAAAAGTGTCTTGCCCAAGAACACACCGACGGAACTCAGTGGCACCACGGTGGATTTGTGAGCTTTAAACTAATTAAGATTGTCGAGTGTCCCCTTAAAACTATTTCAGTATATGTATACAGTATCTTAACATGCTTAATCTTTAATATTATTAATAAAGGTATAAAAAGGTAAAAATGTTATTATTTAGCAAAATAATAAATAAATAATAAAATAATTTAATATACTTATTATATAATTGTTCTTTACTATATTTGTATGTTCATGTAATTGTGTAGGCTATATTGAGCTATATGTTTTGTATGTTTAATTGCTTAGAAAAACAATGTCTGTATTAGCCGAGGGATGGGTTGAATAAATATAGAACTATCGATGGCAAATGGTCAAAGAAGGGCATTGAGTTTAAAATAATTATATACCATGTGAAGAAAGTATACACAGTTTATACGTTTCAGTTAAGTGTGTTTTTTTAATCCTTTGCCTTAAAATGTTATTTCAACAGCGTCTCCGTGGCCGAGGAGTTAACGATGATACGTTGTAAATCCTCTCGCCTCTCACAACTGCGGGTTCGAATCGCACTAGGAGCTCGATCGGCTCGTAAGCGAGGAATTATCGATTGTTAGGATCGTGTGAGGTGTACAGTACTGGTTCCGAGTTTACCCAGAAAATGTGGGTGGTCTGCCTCCACCACAAAAAAAATCGACCGTCATAAATAACCTTAAACGTGTTGAAAATGACGTAAAATAGAATACAAACAAACAAAAAAGCAAACAAAACCAAAGAGCAAAACAATGACAGGATATTGAACACACTACATTGTAAAAAACACTTGTTTAAAAACGTGTGCATCGGCCGTCATTACGCTATCACCTATGGTTTGCGGCACTTGTTTCAACTAAACGTTTTTCAGCATTAGCATGAGCAATTTTTATGATACGTTCATAACATATATCATTGGGATTTGCATTTTAGTGGTAAATAAAAATACCTTAGTTTTGAAAATCGGATGAAAAATAAATATTTTACAGCCAAAATATGTTTTGAATTAATTGGACAGCAGAAAATTTTGAAATCTGAAATAATAGTTAAACTTAGTATTTTGTGACGAAACTTTCTGAGGTATCTTAATTAATAATTAATATTTATCCAGCACATTAAAACCATTTTTTTTTCTAATTTGTGATGCAGAACATTGCATTGATCAAACATATATTTCCCACGTGAACTGTTTGTTTCTCAGCCGATTTGGAAGGTAATAAGGTATTTTTATTTACCACTAAACATTGTCTGTTTTACTAATACAAAACTTAATATTTAGATACTAGTCGAATTTTATCTGAATTTTACCTGAAAAGTAAAAGAGTAAAGACTCCAAACAATAGGTAATTGACAGGTTCAGATATTTGCAATGACTATTCACCAAAGTAATACAACATACCTTTAACTTTTGATTCGTATATTATTCCAAAAAAGTTTCAAAGTACTTGATAAAAGCATTCTTAAGAAGGAGAAATTGTATTTATACTGTGTTTATTTAATGACATTGTGTAATATTCACTTTATTATATGTATTACAGCATCATTCATTTGATACACTGTTGTATCTTCATGTGAACCATATTATTTATATTTTGTCAAATATTTATCATTGAGAGTGACTTATAGACCCATGCATTGGGTCGGCTACTCTTTCATTTTCTATGTGTACTTCTTTGTCACCTTATGCACATGCCACTATAATAAATGATTTACTTATTTACTTACTTATAGTATATTTTATGAAATTATTTTATAAAAAATTGAGATATATTACATTAAACTAAATGTTTACCTTTTACTTTACAGAGTATAGTTTCATCACACATATTGTTAAACCACAATAATGGACTCTGTTTTGTTAGTGCGTCAACAATAACAGATCTCATCATGCTCATAGTCTGAATCTTAATTCCTTTGGGCCCTATTTATTGAAAGAACATAGTACGATACTTTTATCCTAAATCAAGCTAAAATACCGTCCACCATTTTACTTAAAATCATTTGAAGCAAATAATGAAGGATAGCAATTTTGCACATACAATATATGCACTAGATAGTTGAACAAATACATTAATATACGATTCTAATTGTCGTAATATGTTGTTTCATAAAACGGGCCCATGTTTTGAAACCAACTTTGTTCCTTTTTTATTATATTTATAAATTAAAAAATCCCACACAATATTAATTTAAATAGTCTATTATGATTAAATAAAATAAAAACGCTTTTATTTTCTTTGATAATAAGCTATTTTAATACACTTTAGTAAAAGCAGAGCATGCTGCATTACATGGAATAAAATCAAGAGTTATGCTTAAACATCCTTCATGAAACGCCTTTCAAAGGATCTGCAGTAGGAATGGTCGTCAGCTAACCCCTCATACAATCTCTTTGACAGCTGTTGCGGTTGGGATATATATTGCCGTCAGTTAGTTTATAACATCCAAAGATTTTCTGGCATTTGCCTCGATGTCTGTTGTACGTGAAGACTGTGCGCCTCTCTGGCCGTTTACAGCGTCTTTCCTCTGGTACAACACGACAGTCTGGTATAGAAGGTACAGCAGTTCAAATAAACTAGCATAATATAAGTCAATTATGACACTGGACAATATACTGAACATACCAGTTTTTCACACCTTCCCACTTAAGTAATGGTGTATGACTGTCCCTAAAAAATTAAAGTACTACATATGTACAGGTACGACGTACACTACCACCTGTCCATAAAGGAAATGATTTGATTGTTTAAATACCCGTATTCGCCATTTGCTGGTGAACATGCACAAATGAAGACGCGCCTACAAAGAGGCATTCTATTTACGTATATGATGTTCAGCTTTAATTATAACTCGTTGATTGTACATTACATTAACACACAATACCAGAATATAGATAGTAATTTCTATAAATAATTAAAGAAAACTCGCATTCCTGAAAATGTAAAGCTTTCTCACTTTTCGATGAATATATAATGTTGTTTACTCCAAAACAAGAAATATCTTCTATGGTGTTACAATTTGCGAATTACTCGTTTTCATATAAAAATGTACGGTATTTACAGTATTTGGCAATGTTTATATAAATTTTGAAAATTTAGAGAAATAGCATTAGTCAGGAGTAGTATCAAGTATTTTTATGAAATTTACGAATGTTGTCCCACAATGGCCTGATAACCTGGAAAAAACCCTACGTGTATTAAATTGATGCAGACAAGTATGAAACATCAAATGAACCTTTTAATTGTACACAACTCATTACTAGCATGATAATAAACGATACAATAGTATCTGAATAACAAAACTGTAAAGGATACTTTATTACCTATTTTCAATCAACATTACACCAAAGTACAAGAAATCACTTTTAAATGATTCCTTCAAAATCGATAATGGACTCTAACTATACAATTTCAATACTAATATTTGAAGTCGTTAACCAATAATCCTAAATAGGCTTAACCATTGTATCAAACATGTTAAACTATCATTATTTTCAAATAATCTAACATGCATATTTACAAACTGACAAAGAAGTAATATAGAAGGCCATTATTATTATTAGTATAAGGCATGGTTGGTGTGTGTTTTCGTATTAATACAATTTCTCATTACCACTGATTAAACGCACCATTTCTAAAACCAAAACTCTTATTTTCTTTAAAATAAATTTACTTCGGCAGAATATAAAATTCAGAAACAATGTGCATTTGATTACATTCATCAGCATATTATAAAAAGGCCGAACATGTTTGACATTAACCCGTTTCCACGATAACCAGTGATTATTTCATCGCTATCATGACTCTAACACCTTCATTATTTACAAATGGGGAGGCAATACTTGCATGACGAATAGAACCCACCAGTTTCCAACAGGTAGGCTCAACATTATTTAAGTGAAGCATATTACTCCAATGCCGTTCTTGTAGGCCGCTTGTATAATGTATAATTGTCAATTCTTTATGTTCCACAAGCCACATGTGTTCCACTTATAATTATTCCCATACATTTGACCTTATGAACGTAACACCAACGCAATAAATATTTCGTTCTCGTGTTAATAGTAATTTATTAAAGTTATTCAATATCGATCTTCAGAACTGTATAATATGTGTGTATATGTTTGTTTTTAATCCACACGTGTGTGTTTGACTGTATGTGTGTGCGTGTGTGTTTGTGTGCATTTCTTTGTTAAAATTACGTAAATAGTATGCCAACTACCATGCTGAGCTGTTTAAAATTATGAAATTAATAAAAGTAACACATAGCGACATGTCATGATCATAGACGTGACGTCACTAACAATTGCAGTTTGAATTACCTTTGAAGAATATGTTTCGTAAAATAAAGTGATGTCTTACTAGCAAATTGTAAACTTTATAAAGGCAGTCTGTATATTATTATATGCGATATATTTGAAAATGGTTTCCGTCAGGAAAATATACTCGTTTAATAAATAAATGTCATAATCATACATTATACTCGTTTAATAAATAAATGTCATAATCAAATAGTATTAAAGTCATGTCACTTACCACCGGCAGCGGCAGATTGTAATCCTGGTTCACGCTCAGCCAGGACAGCCAACGCTATCGCGGCCACTACCAGTAGAACACACAAACTCTTTGGCAACATTGTAAACTGTGGTTTTCTGGAAATGATTTAAGAACGTTAGGCGGCTGAACATGTGGCGATATAAGTCGAAATAGTTTTCAAAGTTTACGATACCAAATGTATTGAACATGATAACTTAAACCAGTGTATATGGTGCACCAGACCTCCCAATTACCCCAATGCCATCCCAATATAATGTAACAGTGTAAATAAAGAAATCACGGTTATATTCACTTACAAACTAGGCAGCATTAATAAGACATATAAGTAAAACGTGTAGATGATGGTGTGTATATGAAAAATAAGAAGCCAAGTCAACAAGAGAACAAACCATTGAGGACACGACAAGACAATATTTAAGACAAACATCACAGCTACGGTCCTTTGAGGATTTATCGATATCATAGGGTCCACAATCTGTCATGTCATCGCACAATCAAGGAGGAAAGCATAGTGACGAACAGTAAAATGGCCAACCACTAAACATGCAGTGCGTTGAACGATGATTTGTATTACTTCCCTGCGGTATGTACTGCATCTGCTTAATATTATAAAGTTAAACTGGTATTTTACAAGCACAAACAAC
Organism: Cyrtodaria siliqua; assembly: GCA_037043455.1. Classification (NCBI taxonomy): domain Eukaryota; kingdom Metazoa; phylum Mollusca; class Bivalvia; order Adapedonta; family Hiatellidae; genus Cyrtodaria; species Cyrtodaria siliqua. The sequence continues at coordinate 10,504 of JAWPHD010007884.1, read as the reverse complement.
ATATTTTATCACATAACTTACGGTGTGGGAGTGGAATAACACCATTCTTTATTTTCGATATACCACTATTTATATAAGTATGCAAATAAGCCTAGTACACGCTGTCAAAAACAGTCGATAATGTCCCACGGTTTATGTCGGTTTCGCGTGTTAAAGCGATACGAAAAATGCAATAAAAGTCGATATGTGAGTTATGTGATAAATAGAATCTAACATTCGTTCTCATTCATTATTGAATTTATTGAACTCGTTAGCAAAAATTATATAAAACTCTTCAAGAGCCTCGCGTTATATCATTTTGCCAACTCTTTTAATAAATTCAAAAATGAATGAGTACTCATGTAAGATCCTCTATTTATGACGCCAACAAGAATGATCCATTTACATCTAGATAAAATCTGAAGAACGGGCCCTGAACTTTCTCATATTAAAAAGCTATGCCTGAAAAACCTACAGGAGGTCCAAACAACGTCATTCTACTAGATTCAAAAGAACAGGAACACGAAATCGAGAACACAATACATTCTCTAGAGTTAATCATATACATTTGAATTTTGATTTGAAAATAATAACTATGAATACCGCAAGCATATTGTACAAATAACAACGTATGTTAGGGTAAAGTGTAAACCCTTATTTCAGTATAGAAATAGAAAGCTGGACAATTCTAAACTATACTTCAGTTCCATTTCATAGCACGATGCGAGACATGATAGCTCTTACAAACATCATAACAGTGATAATTATGCCTCTATTGATAGGAGAACTGAACTATTCATTAACGCCGTCATCTCATAAACTCTAAAATACTTCACCAATAAATACGTAGTCCTGTTTTAATGGGATGACAGTAGGGTAAGTGTGAGGTTTGGTGCACCCTAGAACCGGTTTACACCCTCAGCGACCTTTGTTGCCACTGACCGTTCCAAGGCGGTAGCCCTATTGTCAACCCTTTTGTGTTTGTGATGTCGTTTGCATTTGTTATTACTTTTGCCTTCACGTTTATCTGTTTGCGTGTTTGTTTTTGTGTTTTGTGGCTGACTGTCGTCCTTGAATGCTGCTTTCCCTGTCCGATATTTGTATCTTTTCTTAAAACTATATTTCAACTTTAAAGGCAAAACTTTTAAGTTTTATTTTGCAGTACAAACGTTTCAAAATACTGCGTAACTGGCCAAGGAGTATTGACTGTTTACACGCCAAAATCAGAAATTAATTTTGATATTTTACTTAAATAATTGACGAAAATCACCAGATTTCGAGAGTGATGCTGCAGTAAAATAAGCTGAAGTTTTTCTTTTAACTGCAATATATTTCGCAAACAACGTCTTTGTTTGTTGTAATAATTATTAACTCGTACCGTCACCCACTAGATTGAAACAACATTGTATTTGGCCGTGAACACATTTTAGATTATAACGATAATCACACATTTTTTCAAAAAGGTTCATACTTACTAAGAGAAGCACAGAAGTATGTCTAGATTTGTTTCACTGTCTGATTTTCTGTCAATAACCCGATAGAACGTGACTGTTTTACTTTATTGTCTGCGACTAATGACCTATTTTTCATTACGTTGTCCCGCCTTAATTCCATTAAACGATGGGAAAGCTTATATTAGCAGGATTTTATAACGAATATTTTGACAATAAAACACGTTCAAAAACATGTTTTATTGAAACAATGCGATAACCTGTTTAAAATGACCTATTTTTAAATGTTTTAAATTTACAATATGCAAACTTGTAAGCCGAAATTAAGGTTTTATTTCATACCCAGCCAACCCCGTTTTCGCTTCTTGGAGAAGGGGTTTGTATGAGGTATGAAAGTTAATATTCAGACCACGTAATGTTCACCATCCTTGTTCTAATCACGATATTATATATGTTTGTTATAACAGCATATGTATTTTACTAATTACGTGTGTGTATACTATGTTTTCGGAAAAAAGGCATTAACATACTTTCATGTTATTATAATGTTGCTATCATGTATAACTCAACCATTTTGCAATTATATATTGTTTAAATAAATCAGTCAAATTATTCAAATCTAGCGAAAAATTCAAGTCGAAAAAAGTTGCAACTATAGTTATAACAGCAAGTGCTTACTATAAACCCAAGCTCATGAACAGTGGTCCCAGTAACCTGAACATGTGTTATCTACAGACACACAATATGAAAAAGACTTACCTGTTTTGTAAAAACAATGTCTGTTCCAATTAACTGTTAATAAGTGCGAACTGATGTATTTATATACTAACATGACGTGAACTTATCAACGTATACGATAACAATTCATAAATATGACACTACAATATGTTGCAGGAAATGGGGCAATTTGACCGTATGGCACATTAGTCTCAAATATTGAGTGTGCTCACAATTCTGACATTGGCAACCATGTCAGTTTACCATGGCTCACTGAAGGTAATATATGTTAGCCAGTTACAACTGACAACCACAATACTACGAAAAAATAGAGAAACATGAGCAAAGTTAATTACTATTTGTTACCAATTTATTAGCAAAATGCCAGACAGGTTATTTCGACTATAAAGCCCTCAAGACATCGGTGATCACGATGTCAAATGATCTTTCTGTATTTAAATAATGTCATAATTTGTTTTGGGATTTGAAGACCATTACTACTCCAAACTTGATTAAAGCAGTCTCTTAAATGGTATTTTCATTTGCATGGTTTTGTATAAAAAACACTTTCGATTTATAAACTAAAAATTAAAATCGTTTTAAAAACAATTATAATAATATTGAATTTGGATTCAAAAGGTAACGTTTTGTTTTAATTCCTTAAACATACTTATACGAAATTATGGCCGTAACTAGCAAGATTACTGCTTCGCAAGGTGAGGATTAAGACTAAACATATTATGGTTTACCCTTTAACATGTGTATTTTGTACATAGTTATGGTGGCGTTCAGCATTTTTTCCTATATTGATGTTTGACCTTGGCTTCAGAAAGTAGTGGGGACTAGACCAATTTGTGTTGTAGGCAAATACATAGAGTTCAATAACCAGTGTTCTTGAGATACGGTAAATATCTCCCGATATAAAATATGGCTCCGATATAAGAACGAGTGCGGAGCACGAGAAAAGAACGAGTGCGGGGCCATTTCTCTCCCGAGGGAGATATTTTCAGTATCTCAGAAACACTGGTTATTAAACTATATATTACATAAGTTAAAATGATATTTTATTAATATTTCTAATGATTCACGCCTTTTTACACCAATTTGCACGAGAACGCCAAGACGACAAAACAAAATAAGTGGAACCGGAACTCTTCGTTAATTTCCGTAATCGTTATTCCCTAGTGGCGGAATCTGACGACGACGTCCGTAAAACAATCGGAACGTCATTTGGCGTTCCCGCCAATGATGGAAAAGGCCGAGCAATGTTCCGTACTGGGAGATATTTCCCAGTAGAGCAAACGAGTAGATACTCAGTATTTCCTATACAAATCACAGACAAATATGTAATATACAGACATATTCTTCTCTAAAACGTTATATCAGATTTAATTAATCTTAACGGAAGCAATTTCCAGAATGCACTACTTTTTATTCGTTTGTGTATTTCAGTGCGGCTGCCATTTTCAAAATATAAAACCAATTCAAACGATATTAGGCATTGGTAGTTCTTACTGTAACAACCTGTTACATTTGGCGCCATTATGGTTATAAATGATGCAGTATATCCGATTCACAAGCTGTTAATTGACAACCATCATCAATTACAGTAAATGTTGATTAATTTTTATTTCTGGCGTTAATTACAGCTGCGACAGTTGTTAGCAAGCTGATACAATGCGTTAGCGCTCTGTCACCTTCATTTTTCATCTGCTTTTTACCAACTCGTCAAAATCTGACTTATAACACGAGAGTATGGCTCTGGATTTGAAAAATGCTCTATTTTGTGTTTTGAAATCACTAGGTACTTCATTTATCATCTGATCTTTATCAAACTTAGAGTGTTTTTATGAATACAAGCTTAAATAAGGTTAATAGCCAGCCAAATCTAAGAAGACACAGCACACTTGTGACTCATTTAGGTTGAATGGAGACCGCTATTTGCTTTGTTAACACCGCATGTCATTCATTTTTCAGCCGATCTTTATCAAACGTCAGGTATCAATAAAAGCAGGAACAAGTTTGAGAACCATCCGTATCTGACTCCCCCACTCCACCTTCCACCAAGCACGCTTTATTGTTTAATGTTTTATTTCATGAAGTTATCTTTTTCATAATGATGTGGACAAACAAGTTGTAAAAGCAGCATGTCGGACTAGTAAGAGCAACGTCTCTGCTCTTGAATTAGTTAAATTAGTTAAATGCTTACCTTTGCTTTGAAAACACTAGACTTACTATTTATTTTTTCAATCATTCTTTACAAACCAACTTTGTCTAAAATGTTAATATCATAATACAAGCTTAGATAAGTTTGAAAATCAATCATATCTGCCTCATACTTCATTCTCCCGCACCCACCCCTACCTCAGTCATAGACATAAGCACGACTGTGGGCAAATTCAAAAAATAGCCATGTCGGACTAGAAACTGCATAGGTATGACATTTGAATGATTTAAAAATACTATAATACTAGCTCTTTCATAATTTAAAATATGATCATTACCAACATTATACGTTAATAACAAAAATTAAATAACCAGTCATATTTGAGCAGAAACAGCAGAGGTATTAAATGAGTATTTTCCATTATTAACAGTGAATTCCCATCATTTCGTCATTTTTCATATTTATTCATTTGTTTTATTTAAAAAAGGTTAAGACAAGTTTTAAAACCAGCCATATCTGACACCGCATCTTACCACCCACACCCACCAACACCCCCACCCCCATCCCTTGTCTCACTTAAACACACACTCCCCTGTTATAAGAGCCAAACCCGTCAGTAGAGCCTCCATGCCCTCATGTACCTCTTGTTTTGATTTAACTGGATATTAGTGGAGCAGGTGTTTAAGGCGCGTCTTGCCATTTTAAAGCTGAAATTAAAATACTAGGTTCCCGATGTCTCTGCTACTATGTAATTTTTTATGCAGTTTTATGTGTTTTATAATGCCATGTCTTAGAATACGTAAAATGTTATAGTTCACGTTTCGACAGCTTTTAAATCAAAATTGTATTAAATGCATGCACGTGTTGTTTAGATAGTCTTTAATATGCTCTTTAGAGGTAATATGTAGTTTTAATAAAAAAAAACATAATATTATTGGCATACCAGTATATAATAGAAACACAACTCATTATATTACAATGATAAATAAAGCCTCAAGGCCACCAATGTTTGCAGAATATGTTATATATAATAACATGTTCAAAATCGACAAAAAAAATTATAAAATAAAAAATCATTTTTGTTTTGTTTTAAATTGTGTCATAGCTCTTGAAATGGCGTCTTCCATATTCGTTTCAACAGAACCTTCAAACGATCGTATCTTCTGTGTTTATCATCTGATTTTGATAATTCGTTCACCCTTGTTCCTTTTTTTTAAGAACTCTCAATAATAAATATGTGAAATTGCGTTACCGGTGTCAATGTAAAAATGTGTTTGGTCTAAATCCACCGCTGTATGTATTCTATGGACGCCAGTTTTAGAAACTACGGTTTAACTAGAGTAAGTTCGAGTAACTCCTTAACTAGACATGCGCAGATCAACGAGCATAGTTAAGCTATGGTTCGCGATCAAAGTCTCTCACTGTCCATTTAAAACATTTTCTTCGATAGCATAGCTAAACAGTTTATAAAAAAACATGGATGAAAAGACGATGTCCTAGTTTTATGATTGTATTCAAGAGATAGATATCTCTTTGATACCATTTTGAAATGTTTGAAGATTTAATGTGGTGTGTTGGTCGCTTGTGACTTTGTTCAATGTTTTCAATGAAACGCGAAGTATACCCTAATGTTAATGAGATAAAAATCGAAATTTGACATAAATTACCTTATCCGATAGTAACACTCAAGGGTGTCAATCATACTATATTAACGTTTTAATTTAACAAAAGAAAGTAGAATGTTAATGAGATGAAAAGATAGATAAATAACGAACACGTTTAAATTAACAAACACGGCTGTTTTCTTCGAAAAAGCATGACTTAACCTTGTCTTAAGGCGAAACAGACGAATACATACTAACGTTATCGGATACGGCGCGTATCAAAACCCATAGGTATTACGTTCTAAATAATAGATAAAATGTTTCATTCTGTCGCGGAATTAAACGGAATACATCCAAGTGTGCCCCTAAGCGGCAATTGCCATTTCAAAATGTCTAAGACAATGTCTGCTTGATATAAACAACATTTTGAATCAATAAGTTCATCAGACGTGGTAGGCATTATTGCCTACTGACAGTTCCAAGTCGGTAACCATGTCTTCACCACCCTTTCTGTTATTTTTTGTTCCATGGTTCCATGTAGTTTTGTTTACACTGTATTATCTATTTGGGCGCTGAAGACAGGATACTAGCGAGGATTGTGCGCATATAAAATCGATTCAAGCTTACCAGTAGGCCTTATTGCCTACTGACCGTTCCAAGTCGGTAAACCTGTCTTCACCACCTTTTCTTTTGTTTTTTGTCTCTTTCATTGTAGTTTCAAGTTCTTGTTTGCAGTACAGTGCGGACCTACGATGCCATTGCGTTCGGACGCAGTGGTTTCTATAGGACCCTATATATCATTTTGCAGTCATCTTGAAAACTGTGTCATATGCGAAATAACAACGACCTGGGCGCACAAATGATTCTTAAACGGGAACACCTATTTCGAAACAATACGTTCCTTTTCCTGGTCGCCGTAAACCTGTCGTTATAAACCGGTACTGAAATACGAAACCGTTCTTTCTAACGGATTTGGCCACGGTTTAGAGTAAGGATATTTATGTTTAGTGTTAGGTTATGACCAAATAAGACCATACAAAATACCAATACTCAGTATTAATTGACAGGACCCTGATTAATTTAAATACTTCATTCCGTAGGAATTAAAATAATAGCTTTTGCGCTGATCAGATGTAAACTTGCCAGAATACACTCAGGCTACGACAGTTTTAAAATAAACACTATACACGTGGGAGTATAACAATAGCGGTAAAGCTCATTGGTAGAATGGCACAGCCACTTGGGAGTTTGCTTATTGTGTCACATACGAAAATACCAACATATCACTCTGATCCTACAGGTATCTCTAATGTAAAACTTAACTGTGATATGGACTCCCATTGTGTATGTAAAACTTAACTGTGATATGGACTCCCATTGTGTTTATGCGCACTCTAATGTCACCGGCCGAGAATCTATTTGTATTCTAATCTAAACGTATTATATAACGGCGACATTTACTTTAAAACGAAAAATCATTATGACATTGATCTATGTAGCTGTAAATAACACCAGACCCATCCATTTAATGTAATGTTAGCGTTAATAGAAAACACAAATAAACAAAATATGATTTAATTGCTATCTAAATTGCTATTTAAATATGCACTTTCAAGTCAGTTTTTGCCACATATTTCCACTAATGGAACTCTAAAAGCTCGTTTTATTCTAATCCGTTAACATGTTGTTTTATTGTACTATACTTTTAAATGTTTAATATATTGAAAACAATATACTTATTGAGTATTTTTATTAATTAGCGTTTAGTTATTGAACGTTTATAATCGGTGTTGTGTGTAACTTGGTGATGAAAGTATGTAATAAATACTGATAAAGGTGATCCTTTGGGAGCAACAAACACAATTAAGAGAATAAATCAGCAGACTCGGTTTTATTGAGTCTGTTCATGAGAAGTAATGAAAGAAGCAACACCAGTCACGCCCCCTAGCACCGGCTTAAGCGGTATTCTACTTCAAAGCTACCGATATTGGGCTCGTTGGTCCGAAAAGACCAGTAAATATAACACTACTGATTCGTAGCGCGGGGAGACTTTTTACAGCCGCCACACTGCACTAAACGAACGCTAGTGTGTGAACCATATACAAAAAAAAACGAGATCTATAGTGACACGTACAAACCACTTTCCAGCTCCAAACCACCACACTACATCAATAGATGCACTGACGATGAGAAACAAGAAGTCGGATATAAAGTCGAACAAAAAATGCAGCATCCTTTTTACAGAATACAGCCAATCGTAAACACGGATACAAAACAAATAACAAATACAAATAAAACCAAAGCAAAATCCAGACACCACAGAAATTAGTTACTAATAGAGCTACGCATTGTAAAGGTCAGCAGCAGCAAGTCCGCCGAAGGTTTGAAACAGGTTCTAGGTTGCACCAAACCTCACTCTTACCCTTTTGTCATCCCTAAAATGTGAACTTTAATACAAAGCACATTTGAGGCTGACAATTTCACTTAACACATTACAGATATTATAAAAAATGACAACATAAACATTTACAACGCTTGTTTAAAAAAAACGACCATTTACACAAATCAAACTGTAATAACTTATTAGGAATTAATTACTTTTTTTGCCAAAACCGGCGCGGCAAAAAAAACACACGCCGGCTGTTAATATTACATTCTTTTTCTTGATTTGGCAATCCTTGATACCTTTTCTTTATTCCCTTACTTGCATTTGAAGCAAATGCTAAATCAAATGCATGACATTGTTTTAATTATATCTTTCACTTCCCACATCAGCATATACAATCAGTAATTTGACAACATATTGGAATTTGATTCAGAATAGAAGATGACAGAGCGGTTGTAAGTTACCATGGTTACTGACTGTTTTATGCCCCCAGATGACCGCAGGTCATGATAGACGTGTTCCATAGCGCATATTGACAACATGTTATTGAACCATTTCGCTACTCTGCGAGATAACTATAGCTTACATATATAGACGGTTTACCACCGGTGGTATACGAATATGTCTTTATTGGCTGTTGGGCTATTTAATAGAGTCCAAGATATCACTTTCGGCATTAACAAGTCAAAATAAACTTTTAAGTTCGGTAATATGAAAACTTTATGTATGTACATTTTAAACTGCGTGTTTTTGGATGACTGTCTTCTGTGACTACTACACGCCTTTTCCGATCTTTTCATCATCATCATCATCATCATCATCATAATCGGCATCATCATCATCACCACCATCATCAACGTGTGTACCTTTCATCGCATCTTTTTTTATAAAGGGGAGGCCGAGTTGTCTGACTTGAAATCACTTGCTCTCACCGCTGTAGGTTCGACCCTCAGACGCTTAGGAATCTTTGTGAGGCCTACAAAGATTTTACAATGAAAATTCCCTATCAATATGTATTTTAGCTGTTGAATGTTTATTTCTTACACAATTTTCAAAACTCTTTGTTTTTTAAACAACTGAACATTAATGATTCACGATGAGCTATACCGTTTTAGACACTATTAAAGTTGTGTCTGTCAGTGACGAAAAACCTTTGACCTAAGCTAAGCGGTTTGGATTCGCCAGACCGCCGATGTCTGCCATTTGCAAGTAAAAGCATATGTGGAAACAACTAAAACAAAATGGTTCATCACAAAATACCAAGGTCTGGAATACTCACCTGACCAAGCTCTTTCATTTACTGCTGCCGTCAGTAAACATCTGTCGCAAGACACTCTCTTTCACTACTTCTGTCTCTGAACTCTTCACGCAGGATACACAAGAAGGCAGAATACCCCGCAACTGGAAATACAATTGGCAACACCATGTCAGGGCTCCAGAAATTGGATAGCCGACGCCCGGGGCCAGTCAAAATTGAAGTCGGTCTTGTAACAAATTCCATGCAGTTAGCTAGTCCAAAAACACAAAACAAAATAAATCCCACTGCCTAAATTACACGATCTGTGTATAACAAACACGCGCCAGTCAGGCACCTGTAATAAAACATCCCCACATGTTTCATAATCTGTTAATTACACTCGCTTAGGTAATTCAATTAGCATTCGCCGCAGGCATCGGCGATTTTCAACATCAAAACAATAACATGCTGTTAGTCAATCCTCCAACAACCTTAATTGACAGTTGGCATTATCCAATCAATTGATGTGTAGTATTTCAACTCGGTCGATTAGCCAATCATCGGACACCACTTTTTAAAAATACTACTGGTTGATCACATATTCGTCACGTAGTCAGCTCAAAATGGCGATACTGACACAAACGATTACAAATAGGCTGATACAGAATCACAATCAACACAATCACACTGATTTGTCGGCGACTTTTGCTGAATCAAGAGACCATGGACTTTTGATAATGGAAGCATGCTTGATATAAAACTGTGAAAAGCAAAATGTATCAATACTTAGATAACTTTAGAAATTCCTGACTCAGGGGAAAGAACTCCCGCAAGTGAAATTGATTATGATACACGGAAATATATGATATAAATATATTTGTGAGACGAAATATCAATTTCTTTGTAAATCAATTTTAAACACAGTTATTTTCATATACAGTTAACAGTTTTATATTTATTTTC
>JAWPHD010007883.1:82500-122419 GCA_037043455.1 Cyrtodaria siliqua | reverse complement strand
AACACATATAGGTATGTTTATGTCAAAATGTGTTCATCATCGGGTGTTTCGTGACGGGCTAACGACAGATTAAAAATGACAAATCATGATGTGTTCTATTGTAAAGGGTCTAATCGTAATGAACGAGCCTACAATTACCCCTTATTTACAAGGAGGTTTAAACTGCATAGTAACATGCGTTATCCGATGTTAGGAACCAGGGTTAGTTTATAATGCAAAGCAACGTGTGTTATCCGATGTTAGGCACCAGTGTTAGTTTATACTGCATAGTAACGTGCGTTATCCGATGTTAGGCACCAGTGTTAGTTTATACTGCATAGTAACGTGCGTTATCCGATGTTAGGCACCAGTGTTAGTTTATACTGCATAGTAACGTGCGTTATCCGATGTTAGGCACCAGTGTTAGTTAAAACTGCATAGTAACGTGTGTTATCCGATGTTAGGCACCAGTGTTAGTTTATACTGCATAGTAACGTGCGTTATCCGATGTTAGGCACCAGTGTTAGTTTATACTGCATAGTAACGTGTGTTATCCGATGTTAGGCACCAGTGTTAGTTTGTACTGCATAGTAACGTGCGTTATCCGATGTTAGGCACCAGTGTTAGTTTATACTGCATAGTAAAGTGCGTTATCCGATGTTAGGCACCAGGGTTAGTTTATACAGCAAAGCAACGTGTGTTATCCGGTGTTAGGCACCAGGGTTAGTGTATACTGCAAAGTAACGTGCGTTATCCGATGTTAGGCACCATGGCCAGTTTATACTGCAAAGCAACGTGTGTTATCCGATGTTAGGCACCAGTGTTAGTTTATACTGCAAAGCAACGTGTGTTATCCGATGTTAGGCACCAGGGTTAGTTTATACTGCAAAGCAATGTGTGTGTTATCCGATGTTAGGCACCAGGGTTAGTTTATTTATACTGCATAGTAACGTGTGTTATCCGGTGTTAGGAAACAGGGTAAATTTAAATGCCAATCACAGTATATAAAGTATAAACAGTATATATAGTATATGGAGGATTAAAAGTCAAGACCTAAACAATACGTTACAAACAACATAATTGGATTAAAATGATATTTCATCATGAATTTTTTTTTTTTTAATTAATAACTTCTTTTGGAAAAAAACTGATGTACCCACTTTAACATTAGAAAACCGAAACTTTCGGCCATAAATCTTTGCAATTAACTATTAATGTTCGAACATATTTTGAACAGCATTTGGAATATTAGGCCTACATTTTCCCCATGTATCACCTTTTGACTTTATTGTAATATGGCAAATTGCGTGAATGCATCGGAAAACGATAACATGTTTCATTTGACATTGAGTTTTGTATAATATATATTAAAAAACTCACACACTATCTTTCGAGAGATTAAACATCATACACAATTAAATTATCACAACTATACTCGCACATATATATCATATGACAATCTCTCTACATTAAACGAGGAAACTGTGATTATCACAACTATAATCTTACATGTATATCATATGACAATATCTCTACATTAAACGATGAAACTGTGATTATCACAACTATACTCACACAAAAATATCATTTGACAATCTCTCTACATTAAACGACGAAACTGTGATTATCACAACTATACTCGCACATATATATACTTTGACAATCTCTCTACATTAAACGATGAAACTGTGATTATCACAACTATACATGCACATGTATATCATATGACAATCTCTCTACATTAAACGATGAAACTGTGCAGCTTCGTCGTCTTTTAAATAATGTAAATGTGTTGTCGGAATGGGGCGTCACGTAACAAGATATATCCAACGTGTTTAATAAATTCAATATTAAACAGGCAATCGTGCAAGATTCGTTATATGTTATGTCATATGAATGCGACGATGTCGTGGACATATGTTGTCAAATTGTGATGTAACATTACACAGATAAAATAGACACAATACATGCAATTGTAAACTAGTGACTGATATTTAGTGATAAACATATGTTTATCTTTCATTTCGGATCCCTATGGACAACAGCTTAATATCTGTCAATATGGAGTTCGCATATACGCCCTGGAAATGTTTGAAATATCACATTAAACTTATTCGACTGCGGGGATATATTACATAAAGCAAACATCATATGCATTATACAACTATACTACACTCACAACAATATTCTTAAAATGCTTGTAAATGTTACCTCTCGTCTAGTGAGACGCCCCATGTCTAGTAGTCTGCAAAATAATCTATAAGAACAAAACACACACTCGCAAACGGGCAGCGTCTTAAGGTTGATCTTAGAGTGATGATGTAATATGTGTAAAAGAGAAATAGTTATTAGTGGAGCGCGATGTAGAACTTAAAGGGACAGTTAGCAAATGTGTTTAGAATAAAGATATATTTTAGTTAAAATGGAATATGTGTTTTATTAACTAGACGAATAACAATTTGTTAGAGTGTATAATAAACATTATAAAACAATGCAGGAATTTGTCAAGTATGTTTATCTGGTAATAATAGAAACGGTTTAAACAAATTTACACAAAAGTGACGTAACTCCGTTCTTATCAAAAGATGAGAAAAGGTTAACGAGACGTCATAGCGCGAGAGATTTAGTTCTAGAGCTGATATGAGTATCTGATTCAGGGTGGCCTGATACAGAGTTAAAGGATAATAGACATGTTTTATTATATTTATATAATTTAGCAATGATTTTGTTGAACTGTCAACTCACTCACTAGACTCTACATTATTTTGCAGGGAAATAATGGTAGTGATACTAGACCATTCTGGTGTGTTCATGTCTGTCGCGTAACACCTTTTTTTTCCGAAACTGTATTTAAAATTTATGCCATTGAATTTGAAAGTGTCAAGAAAATCAAGAAAAGGAATGGTCATAAGTGGTTATTTCATCCATCATAATGCGTCTACAGCCAATAATCTTGCGCGAAAACATGTTGTAAGCAACATATACGATTTTATACGATTTGTCACGTATATTGTTTGTCGTCTGCTTTGTATGTGTTACTTCCATCCTGTTTTCACGCCAGATTATTGACTACAGAAACATAAATTGTGGATGAAATAACCGCTTATGACCATCTGTTTTCTTGATTTAATTTAGACAATTTCAAATTCAATGGCATTCATTTAAAATCAAGTTTAAAGAAAAAAACAGTTGTGTACCACTTACATGAACACATCAGAATGGCTGATATGTCGATTCAGGCCTGATATACGATGTAATTTGAAACTACTCAATTAGTATTCTCTATATGATCAACTGGAAATGTTTGAAACATACACATCTGCTAAAATTGTTCCTAATACTCGAATATTGCACACCATAGATCGTAGTTGGCAAATTATACTGGAAAAGTAATATAATGTCTTATATATCTCTGTAATATACAGATATCCACTGTTTGATAAAAAAAACACATAACAAACAATACAATAAATGTTTGATTTTCGCCAATTCAAGAGCATATAAATTCGTAATTTAAACATTTCAAGAAAAAAACTGGCATGAACATGACTTCGTTAGTGGCCATACGGGAAGAAGTGTATATATCCTATATTGTGTGTTTATTTGGTAATTTAAAATATATGTCGATATAGCACATATCAGTACTCTCATAGTTACTGTTTAAAGCTACATATACTGTATTTAAATTATGTTACAAATGAAATTGCAAGGTCCCTGTTCAATTCGCGTTATTGGCAATTCTCTTTTTATGGACTATATTCGAAAGACGTATAGTATCGATGCTACTCATACGAAGTCTATATAGACCGAGTTTTTGGCCGTTCGTAGAATTGAAACTACATCACCCGTTCAAGGCCTATCAACTCAGGTATATAAATTGAGGCCCGCTCTTAAAATTGTATGGCTAACGTTACCTATAGAAATTCTCTCCCCCACAAATATAAGACATTATGATACCAGATAAGTCTTGTATTCAAAAGCTAAACTATGAACATATAGTTCTTCATTAAAGTAAATTACAAAATTGTGTTAAGCTATTCTTACCATCAATATAGCAATGCTATACAAATAAAAAACTAAGAGCGGGCCTTAAATCAGTGCACAACACAACAAATATACAACGTTATTTAACGTGTTATTATGTGTACTGGTCACAAATGCTTCATTGAGTGGGCCTCATAATCTGAAGAAAAATTGAATATCACACTCTTTGTTCTTTAGATTTACTGGTGTTTTGTTTAAACTTAGTAGGAAATACCAGAACGCACCATGGACGTTGGGATAGTCAGTTGTTTCACGAGGAAACTATGCACAAAATAATAAAAAAGGTAAGACAAACACGTTCTATTCAATTGCCTAATTAAACAGCGAAATATGATTTAATTTTACATCCATGAGAAAGTTACGTCATGTGGCTTTAGAACAATACAGTTGCAGATATGGACAGCTGACGTTGTAATACGTGTGTATTTACTAAACACTAATGTAGCTTTAGAACAATAAAGTTGCAGATATGGAAAGTTGACGTTGTAATACGGGTGTCTTTACTATATGCTAATGTATTACACCTGATATTTTCCCATTGCACTATATAAAGGCCACACTAATGTATTACACCTGTTATTTTCCCATTGCACTATGTAAAGGCCACACTAATGTATTACGCCTGTTATTTTCCCATTGCACTATATAAAGGCCACACTAATGTATTACACCTGTTATTTTCCCATTGCACTATATAAAGGCCACACTAATGTATTACACCTGTTATTTTCCCATTGCACTATGTAAAGGCCACACTAATGTATTACGCCTGTTATTTACCCATTGCACTATGTAAAGGCCACACTAATGTCTTACGCCTGTCATTTTCCCATTGCACTATCTAAAGGCCACACTAATGTATTACGCCTGTCATTTTCCCATTGCACTATGTAAAGGCCACACTAATGTATTACAACTGTTATTTTCCCATTGCACTATGTAAAGGCCACACCAATGTATTACACCTGTTATTTTTTTCCATTGCACTATGTAAAGGCCACACTAATGTATTACGCCTGTCATTTTCCCATTGTACTATGTAAAGGCCACACTAATGTATTACGCCTGTCATTTTCCCATTGCACTATGTAAAGGCCACACTAATGTATTACGCCTGTCATTTTCCCATTACACAATGTAAAGGCCACACTAATGTATTACAACTGTTATTTTCCCATTGCACTATGTAAAGGCCACACTAATGTATTACACATGTTAATTTCCCATTGCGCTATGTAAAGGCCACAGTAATGTATTACACCTGTTATTTTCCAACTGCACTATGTAATTGATAAGGCCACACTAATGTATTACATCTGTTATTTTCCGAATGCGCTATGAAAAGGCCACACTAATGTATTACACATGTTATTTTCCCATTGCGCTATGTAAAGGCCACACTAATGTATTACACCTGTTATTTTCCCATTGCGCTATGTAAAGGCCACAGTAATGTATTACACCTGTTATTTTCCCATTGCGCTATGTAAAGGCCACACTTATTATTACACCTGTTATTTTCCCATTGCGATATGCAAAGGCCACGCTAATGTACTTCACCTGTTATTTTCCCATTGCGCTATGTAAAGGTCACACTAATGTACTACACCAGTTATTTTCCCATTGCACTATGTAAAGGCCATACTAATGTATTACACCTGTTAGTTTCCCATTGCACTATGTAAAGGCCACACTAATGTATTACACCTGTTAGTTTCCCATTGCACTATGTAAAGGCCACACTAATGTTTTACACATGATAGTTTCCCATTGCACTATATAAAGGCCACACTAATGTATTACACCTGTTTGCTTCCCATTGCACTATGTAAAGGCCACACTAATGTATTACACCTGTTTGTTTCCCATTGCACTATGTAAAGGCCACACTAATGTATTACACCTGTTATATTCCCATTGCACTATGTAAAGGCCACATGGGCATCTTGGGTTATATATCAAGCTGTGCATTTGGCAATTGAGTTCAAATTTAATTTGCTTGAAATATAATTACATCAAATGTAATATATTAGTGTTGTCAAGTTATGCCACGAGTTCAAATCCATCAAGTTATGCCACGAGTCCAAAACTATTAAGTTATGCCACGAGTCCTTAACTATCAAGTTATGCCACGAGTCCAAAACTATAAAGTTATGCCACGAGTTCAAAACTATCAGGTTATGCCAAGAGTCCATGTCTAGAGTCCAAAACTATCAGGTTATGCCAAGACTCCAAAACTTTCAAGTTATGCCACGAGGTCAAAACTATCGGGTTATGCCACGAGTCCAAAACTATCAAGTTATGCCACGAGGTCAAAACTATCGGGTTATGCCACGAGTCCAAAACTATCAAGCTATGCCACGAGTCTAAAACTATCACGTTATGCCACTAGTCTAAAACTATCACGTTATGCCACGAGTCTAAAACTATCAAGTTATGCCACGATTCTAACAATATCAAGTTATGTTACGAGTCTAAAACTGTCACGTTAGGCCACGCGTCTAAAACTATCAAGTTATGTTACGAGTCTAAAACTATCACGTTATGCCACGAATCTAAAACTATCAAGTTATGACACGAGTCTAAAACTATCACGTTATGCCACGAGTCTAAAACTATCAAGTTATGCCACGAGTCTAAAACTATCAAGTTATGCCACGAGTCTAAAACTATCACGTTATGCCACGAGTATAAAACTATCACATTATGCCACCAGTCTAAAACTATCAGGTTATGCCACCAGTCTAAAACTATCAAGTTATGCAACGAGTCTAAAACTATCACGTTATGCCACGAGTCCAAAACTATCAAGTTATGCCACGAGTCCAAAACTATCAAGTTATGCCACGAGTCTAAAACTATCACGTTATACCACGAGTCTAAAACTATCAAGTTATGTTAGGAGTCTAAAACTGTCACGTTATGCGACGAGTCTAAAACTGTCAAGTTATGTTACGAGTCTAAAACTGTCACGTTATGCCACGAGTCTTAAACTGTCACGTTATGCCACGAGTCTAAAACTGTCAAGTTATGCCACGAGTCTAAAACTGTCACGTTATACCACGAGTCTAAAACTATCAAGTTATGTTACGAGTCTAAAACTATCACGTTATGCCACGAGTCTAAATCTACCAAGTTATGCCACGAGTCTAAAACGATCACGTTATGTTTACGAGTCTAAAACTATCAAGTTATGCCACGAGTCCGAAACTATCAAGTTATGTCACGAGTCTGAAACTATCAAGTTATTCCACGAGTCTAAAACTATCACGTTATGCCACGAGTCTAAAACTATCAATGTATGCCACGCGTCTAAAACTATCAAGTTATGTTACGAGTCCAAAACTATCAGGTTATGCCACGAGTCCAAAACTATCAAGTTTTGTTACTAGTCCAAAAGTATCAGGTTATGCCACGAGTCCAAAAGTATCAAGTTATGCCACGAGTTCAAAACTATCAAGTTATGTCACGAGTCTCAAACTATCAAGTTATGTCACGAGTCTAAAACTTTCATGTTATGCCACGAGTCCAAAACTATCAAGTTATGCCGCGAGTTCAAAACTATTAAGTTATGTCACGATTCCAAAATTATCAGGTTATGCCACGAGTCCTAAACTATCAAGTAATTCCACGAGTCTAAAACTATCAAAAAATTCCACGAGTCCAAAAATATGAAGTTATGCCACGAGTCTAAAACTATCAAGTTATGCCATGAGTCCAACACTATCACGTTATGCCACGAGTCGAAAACTATCAAGTTATGCCACGAGTCCAAAACTATCAAGTTATGCCACGATTTCAAAACTATGTCAAGAGTCCAAAACTATCAAGTTATGTTACGAGTATAAAACTTTCAGGTTATGCCACGAGTCTAAAACTATCAAGTTGTGCAACGAGTCCAAAACTATCAAGTTATGCCACGAGTCCAAAACTATCAAGTTATGCCACGAGTCCAAAACTTTCAAGTTATGCCACGAGTCTAAATCTATCAAGTTATGCCACGAGTCTAAAACTATTACGTTATGCCACGAGTCTAAAACTATCAAGTTATGCCACGAGTTCAAAACTATCAAATTATGCCACGAGTCTAAAACTATCAAGTTATGCCACGAGTCTAAAACTATCACGTTATGCCACGAGTCCAAAACTATCAAGTTATGCCACAAGGTCAAAACTATCAAGTTATGCCACGAGGTCAAAACTATCAAGTTATGCCACGAGTCCAAAACTATCAAGTTATGCCACGAGTCTAAAACGATCACGTTATGCCACGAGTCCAAAACAATCAAGTTATGCGACGAGTCCAAAACTATCACGTTATGCCACGAATCCAAAACTATCAGCTTATGCCACGAGGTCAAAACTATCAAGTTATGCCACGAGTCTAAAACTATCACGTTATGCCACGAGTCTAAAACTATCACGTTATGCCACTAGTCTAAAACTATCACGTTATGCCACGAGTCTAAAACTATCAAGTTATGCCACGATTCTAACAATATCAAGTTATGTTACGAGTCTAAAACTGTCACGTTAGGCCACGCGTCTAAAACTATCAAGTTATGTTACGAGTCTAAAACTATCACGTTATGCCACGAATCTAAAACTATCAAGTTATGACACGAGTCTAAAACTATCACGTTATGCCACGAGTCTAAAACTATCAAGTTATGCCACGAGTCTAAAACTATCAAGTTATGCCACGAGTCTAAAACTATCACGTTATGCCACGAGTATAAAACTATCACATTATGCCACCAGTCTAAAACTATCAGGTTATGCCACCAGTCTAAAACTATCAAGTTATGCAACGAGTCTAAAACTATCACGTTATGCCACGAGGCCAAAACTATCAAGTTATGCCACGAGTCCAAAACTATCAAGTTATGCCACGAGTCTAAAACTATCACGTTATACCACGAGTCTAAAACTATCAAGTTATGTTAGGAGTCTAAAACTGTCACGTTATGCGACGAGTCTAAAACTGTCAAGTTATGTTACGAGTCTAAAACTGTCACGTTATGCCACGAGTCTTAAACTGTCACGTTATGCCACGAGTCTAAAACTGTCAAGTTATGCCACGAGTCTAAAACTGTCACGTTATACCACGAGTCTAAAACTATCAAGTTATGTTACGAGTCTAAAACTATCACGTTATGCCACGAGTCTAAATCTACCAAGTTATGCCACGAGTCTAAAACGATCACGTTATGTTTACGAGTCTAAAACTATCAAGTTATGCCACGAGTCCGAAACTATCAAGTTATGTCACGAGTCTGAAACTTTCAAGTTATGCCACGAGTCTAAATCTATCAAGTTATGCCACGAGTCTAAAACTATTACGTTATGCCACGAGTCTAAAACTATCAAGTTATGCCACGAGTTCAAAACTATCAAATTATGCCACGAGTCTAAAACTATCAAGTTATGCCACGAGTCTAAAACTATCACGTTATGCCACGAGTCCAAAACTATCAAGTTATGCCACAAGGTCAAAACTATCAAGTTATGCCACGAGGTCAAAACTATCAAGTTATGCCACGAGTCCAAAACTATCAAGTTATGCCACGAGTCTAAAACGATCACGTTATGCCACGAGTCCAAAACAATCAAGTTATGCGACGAGTCCAAAACTATCACGTTATGCCACGAATCCAAAACTATCAGCTTATGCCACGAGGTCAAAACTATCAAGTTATGCCACGAGTCTAAAACTATCACGTTATGCCACGAGTCCAAAACTATCACGTTATGCCACGAGTCTAAAACTATCAAGTTATGCCACGAGTCCAAAACTATCACTTTATGTCACGAGTCCAAAACCATCAAGTTATGACTCGAGTATAAAACTATAACGTTATGCTACGAGTCTAAAACTATCAAGTTCGCCATGTGTTCTTTTAAGCAAAGGACGCTACTCTCAACGTTACACAAAAAATATCTGATGATATTAATATATTTTGCATGTGATACTGTTGTTTTCTCGTGGTCTAAGTATGAAATTGCGGATTGCACTGTTTTGTGTTTGTTAGTACGAATCGCCTGCATATTTAAATAGTATATATGTATTTAAATGATTCAATAATTAAACAATATCTTTGAAACTAACTTTAATACTTCAAAATGTTACTCCTTTATTCAACTGAAGTGTTGCTGCTTCTGAATCCATCCTGATTTATCTTGATTTAGGAGTTGTGTTGAATATAATCGTTAATAAATCCTTCATAACTGGAAGTCGTATTAAAACTTCAAATTGTTACTACTTTTATTCAACTGAACTATTGATGCTTCTGAATCAATCTTGATTTAGGAGTTGTGTTGAATATAATCTTCAACTAATCCTTCATAAAGACAAGTAGTATTAAAACTTCAAATTTGAATTGTTCCATCAATCTATCCATTTATTCATCAGTACATCCCTCCGTTTATCCATCCATCCACCTACACAACTAGCCACCCAACCACCAAATCACACATCGAAACACCCCACACACCCCACACGCCCCAACAAGAAATTGCAGCACAGCTGCTGGAAAAAATGTTGGACAATTCTTAACACAATATTAATATTTCAGGGGTCAAGCCAGGGGAGAAGAAGAGTGCAGCGAAGTGGGAAATTCACAATTATTTATATTGGTTTAATACAACTGGATGAATGATTTATATATGTTGTCAATTTTTATTTAAATATAAGTTATATATCTAGGCTTCTTGTTTCATTTCAAATTAAAGTGTTTTTTTAATTTCATGTTTTAATAATTTAATTTTGAGTGATCATATTCCCCATCCGACGGACGATGCTAATGAAAAGCGTCTTGCTGAAGAACACAAAGACAAAACTCAGTGGCAATGGTGAGGCTTTACCCCGGGTTCAAATTATGCCACGAGTATAAAACAATCAAGTTATGCCACGAGTCCAAAACTATCAAGTTATGCCACGAGTCTAAAACTATCACGTTATGCCACGAGTCCAAAAATATCAAGTTATGCCACGAGTCTAAAACTATCAAGTTATGCCATGAGTCCAACACTATCACGTTATGCCACGAGTCGAAAACTATCAAGTTATGCCACGAGTCCAAAACTATCAAGTTATGCCACGATTTCAAAACTATGTCAAGAGTCCAAAACTATCAAGTTATGTTACGAGTATAAAACTTTCAGGTTATGCCACGAGTCTAAAACTATCAAGTTGTGCAACGAGTCCAAAACTATCAAGTTATGCCACGAGTCCAAAACTATCAAGTTATGCCACGAGTCCAAAACTTTCAAGTTATGCCACGAGTCTAAATCTATCAAGTTATGCCACGAGTCTAAAACTATTACGTTATGCCACGAGTCTAAAACTATCAAGTTATGCCACGAGTTCAAAACTATCAAATTATGCCACGAGTCTAAAACTATCAAGTTATGCCACGAGTCTAAAACTATCACGTTATGCCACGAGTCCAAAACTATCAAGTTATGCCACAAGGTCAAAACTATCAAGTTATGCCACGAGGTCAAAACTATCAAGTTATGCCACGAGTCCAAAACTATCAAGTTATGCCACGAGTCTAAAACGATCACGTTATGCCACGAGTCCAAAACAATCAAGTTATGCGACGAGTCCAAAACTATCACGTTATGCCACGAATCCAAAACTATCAGCTTATGCTACGAGGTCAAAACTATCAAGTTATGCCACGAGTCTAAAACTATCACGTTATGCCACGAGTCCAAAACTATCACGTTATGCCACGAGTCTAAAACTATCAAGTTATGCCACGAGTCCAAAACTATCACTTTATGTCACGAGTCCAAAACCATCAAGTTATGACTCGAGTATAAAACTATAACGTTATGCTACGAGTCTAAAACTATCAAGTTCGCCATGTGTTCTTTTAAGCAAAGGACGCTACTCTCAACGTTACACAAAAAATATCTGATGATATTAATATATTTTGCATGTGATACTGTTGTTTTCTCGTGGTCTAAGTATGAAATTGCGGATTGCACTGTTCTGTGTTTGTTAGTACGAATCGCCTGCATATTTAAATAGTATATATGTATTTAAATGATTCAATAATTAAACAATATTTTTGAAACTAACTTTAATACTTCAAAATGTTACTCCTTTATTCAACTGAAGTGTTGCTGCTTCTGAATCCATCCTGATTTATCTTGATTTAGGAGTTGTGTTGAATATAATCGTTAATAAATCCTTCATAACTGGAAGTCGTATTAAAACTTCAAATTGTTACTACTTTTATTCAACTGAACTATTGATGCTTCTGAATCAATCTTGATTTAGGAGTTGTGTTGAATATAATCTTCAACTAATCCTTCATAAAGACAAGTAGTATTAAAACTTCAAATTTGAATTGTTCCATCAATCTATCCATTTATTCATCAGTACATCCCTCCGTTTATCCATCCATCCACCTACACAACTAGCCACCCAACCACCAAATCACACATCGAAACACCCCACACACCCCACACGCCCCAACAAGAAATTGCAGCACAGCTGCTGGAAAAAATGTTGGACAATTCTTAACACAATATTAATATTTCAGGGGTCAAGCCAGGGGAGAAGAAGAGTGCAGCGAAGTGGGAAATTCACAATTATTTATATTGGTTTAATACAACTGGATGAATGATTTATATATGTTGTCAATTTATATTTAAATATAAGTTATATATCTAGGCTTCTTGTTTCATTTCAAATTAAAGTGTTTTTTTAATTTCATGCTTTAATAATTTAATTTTGAGTGATCATATTCCCCATCCGACGGACGAGGCTAATGAAAAGCGTCTTGCTGAAGAACACAAAGACAAAACTCAGTGGCAATGGTGAGGCTTTACCCCGGGTTCAAATTATGCCACGATTATAAAACAATCAAGTTATGCCACGAGTCCAAAACTATCAAGTTATGCCACGAGTCTAAAACTATCACGTTATGCCACGAGTCCAAAACTATCAAGTTATGCCACGAGGTCAAAACTATCAAGTTATGCCACGAGTCCAAAACTATCAAGTTATGCCACGAGTCTAAAACTATCAAGTTATGCCACGAGTCTAAAACTATCACGTTATGCCACGAGTCCAAAACTATCAAGTTATGCCACGAGTCCAAAACTATCAGGTTATGCCACGAGGTCAAAACTATCAAGTTATGCCACGAGTCCAAAATAATTATTAATAATTAACTCAAGGCACATATCTGTATGACCTTTTTGCCTATGGAATATTAGTTAGTGTGGTGATAAAACATTGTAGCACTTGGGTATATTGTAATAGAATATCAATACATGTAGCAAACAATATACATGAGAGACCGTAACTACATATATACATGTATACATGTATTTACAACAAAAGGAAAAAGCTACAATACATTGCTGGATTAATCAATTGAAGCAGGCTCCAAGGTGAAAAGGACCATATAAATGTGTCAACAGAACGAAAGGTTAAAATGATATCAAAGTTTATCAACAAATGATTGACCCCTCTGCCTCTAGCGGGATTTGCAGGGTAGTATTCTACTCCTTGGGGATTATCAACAAAAGAAGCACTAAGAAAAATATCAATAAAAGTATATGAACTGTAATCAAATAAAGAAGTATTGTCACTATCTGCTATACTGCAGTTCTTGGGCAAACAATGTAACTGAGAGTGAAGTATATTGTAAATGACAAAAAAACAAAAGGCTACAAGATATTGTTATTACCAGGCCGCAAGGTGAAAATACTCTTCTGAGTTAAGTTTGTAAAACAAACTCCAATTTGAAGTAATGAAGATCTGCAATATTGATTGGTTAAAATTAGAGACAACTGTAAACTCAACGTACAGATATTTATGACGTGTGAGCCTAATGTTAGGTAAATATTGTAGCACTTGGGTAGACTGTAATAGAATATCAGTAGTAAACAATATAAATGAAAAAGAGTTAACTATATACATGTATGTACAAAGAAACCAAAGGTTACAATACTTTGCTGGGTTACTCAATAGAACGAGGCTCATTTGAGACTGAACTGTGAAGTCAACTTAAATATCTTTATGAACTCTGAGCCTATGTACAGGGCTCGATGTTAATGACTGTCCGCTTCTCCATTGCTCTGAACGAAAGCTACTAAGCAAACACTATTTGTGTATATTTAATATGAGTAACCTTGACCTGACTGACCCCAAAAGCAATCCCGAAAGCTTGCTATATATGGATTTGTGCTGCAATATTTCAATTTGAAGTTATTGACTGGAAGGCATTTTTCTGTTTTTAGTAATATAGACCTCGACCTCGACTGACCGCAAAAGCAATCCCACGGTAGGAGCTATCTTAAGCTTGCTATATATGAAGTTTTGTTACATGAACTAAGTTAATTACATGAAAACCATAAGTTTGACACTGACTGTTCTGAAAACCTGGTTAAAAAGGGCGATAGTTTTGACAAAATGTAATGCTGAATTATTGTTGTTGACATACTTTGAGAGGTAATGATGGTAAACAAGAAAACATATGCAAGGTTGCATGTAAATTTTAACAAAAATAGCAAAGTGGAGAAAAGTTTTAAAAAACTAATATGTAACATAGTTATAAACTGATAAAGGTTGACAAAATTGGCATATGCTCGATTTGTAGACCACCACAACAGCTTCTCTAAAGCAAATCTTGAAATGTTATAAATGAAAAAGCAAATATTGCTGGGAAGCACATTCGTGATTCTGAAAATGTGGTGCAGTGACAAGTTTTAAGGCAGTAACTCATCATGGCAAGTGTTTGTAATGTCACAAAAAGGACACAGCGTTCTGCCCCCAATTGTAAGGATTCTGGTATGTACTGTACACACTTTTCTGGTGTATTTATTTGATCCGGTGGAATGTAGGTGTGTTTCGATGAGGCGACGCTTTTAATCAGTTGAGCAGCTGTTTCAATGATCCTGAATTTCTCTGTGTCCGTGTCTTCTGTCTTTGGAAGTGAATGGAAATTGTGAAGGATAGTTGACGCTGTATTTCTGAATGTTACTACATTTGGTTTTCCATATATTTCTGCAGATATAATTTGATCACCAAAGTGATCACTTAATCTTGATTTCATATGTGGAAAACTAAATGGTTCATGTTCATCGCCAATATAATGCTTCATTTGATCAATAAGAGCGTTAACTGTTAACTGCTATTTCATCAATTGTCCCTTTTCTTGATCTGATTTTTAAACTACAAAACTGATGATAAATATCATCAGATGCATGGAGGTCACGGGAATATTCTATCCTAGATATAACTTTCTTCCCCCAGTCGTCATTTCTCACTTTGCACTTAGAATAAATTGCATCTTGAAAATCTTTTGTTCGAACTGGGTAAACCTCTTTGTATATCTTTTGCCGTTTTGTATCTTCTATAGATTTACCGCAAAATATTTTTTTTTCATGAAATCTGATTACGTTTTCACCGGAGCGTAACGTGTGTTAATCACTTTGAATTTCATTTCCTGTTATTTTTTCTATCCTCTTTGGTTCTGTATACAACCGTCGACACTCTTTATGAATCTTTTCACCTTTACTGATATTAATCGTGCTGTCATTACGTTCCGAGGCAGCATTTAGAATACCGGCAACACCCGTTTCACTTACATACATACTCTCTAGATGAAATAGGGTGATAACAAAATCGACAGATGTTCGCCATTAGTGCATTTCAGACCATTTCTGTCAACTTAATTTGAATAAAAATGTGACTATAATATTTTGTTTAGTCGGAATGGCAATCAATACTCCACATTGTATCTGGATATTGTTGTAAAATATTTACTTTATAACAAAATGTGTATCTAAATTGGTACTTGGTGCAAAGATCTGTGTTTAGTATGTCCCAACTTCATCGCCCTGCCCCCACCCCCTCAATCACTACCGTTATATGCACGTATATGTGGTCAGTATGTTTTATAGTTTTATGGGGACTCGGATCACACCTCACCTCTATTAATCTTCTTTCTGACCCCATGTAGCGGGTCAGTATAAACCAAATAGTATTTCTCCAAATCCGGCGCAAATATAAATTGAAAGGAGTGTTCACAGGGACGGATACAGGATTTCATACGAGAGCGAAACTTAAATAAATTGACAACAAAATCCACCACCAAAACACGCTTTTTGCATGCATGTTCATATCTTCTCGGTTGATGCTGTTATGATGTTTAAGGGGTGGGTGTGGGGAGGGGCGTCTCAACTTAAAAACATGTTAACAACAAAAAAGAAACAATAGCAAATTATCATTAACTTTCAGATTTTATTGTGGTGGAGGTAAGGGTGGCCGGGTGCTCCTTCGCCTGAATCCGCCCCTGATTTATAACCAGTATACACGACTCTTAGAAACAGAAAGGAGAGGACATATATCGTAGGGTGTATACTGGTGTAATATACTAAAGTTGCACTGGTCAATACGTGTTGCTTCACATTTATAACAACAATCTTTATTAAGTAGCACAAAGATCTGTTACTACCTTTAAAATTATGTTTTATTTCAAAATGAAACATATACATACTTGTCATCTATGTAGCTGTATAACAAACTCCATCAAGTATTTTATCTCCAGAAATCGGTGATTTTATCACTTTTTTCACCATTGTATCCCAAAATTGAGAGTCTGTCGATTTATTTGGTCAAATTGATCATACATTCTGATTGTCTTTTCCATTACAAGCATTATTTACTATATAACTGTTTTTTATTGTTTAATTATATATTTTTTTAATTATTCCCAAAAAAGGAGATTTTTTCATTATTTTACATCTTTTTTGCCCCAAAATAACATATTTAGCACGTGATTTGAGATGACGACTTTGGATATATTTTTTTCCATAATTGTTGGAACCAGAATCATTTAAAACCATTCTGAGCCAATTTCTTTTACCTAAAAGTGTATATTTACTGCTCTAGTTATAGCCAGGGTTAGGTTGCAGGTTAAAGTGTGACGGTCGACGACGACAACGGACAAAGTGATCCCTAAGTGTCTGCCATGCTACGCAGGCAACACAATAAAACCATTATGATTGGTTCCAGTTGCACATTCGATATTAATATGTACTAAACTAGCCACCATTTCTGGATAACTTGACGACTCGGGCTAGATTTGTGTTGTTGTCACAAAATGTCACGGGTAGAGCGTATTGGTTGTACATAGCTCTTGTAAGTTGTTAGTTACACCCTAATATATTGTTGACTTGAAACAAATTCACAATATCCATGATATATTCATGTAACACGTAAAAGCGTGCACATTTTAAGTGGCCGCCAGAGAGGCCGTGTCATAAGTTTAGTTTTGTGCTAATGCATGTAAACGTATAGGTCTATATTCCTTAAACGGCAAAAATGTGTAAGGGGCCTCTCGTGTAGATTTTAATACTGCGAATTTAGCCACGTAAGTCACGGACTGAACGGGGAAAATAGTGTTTGGGCGTTACGCTTGCTATAAAATCCATTGTCTTCTAGTTCTTGCCGGGATTGCTAGATAGTTGCTTTGTTTCGAGCAGAAGTTGGACTGCGAAATTCACAGGCAATATGTGGTCAGTATTTATTTTATTAGTTTTTATCGTACATTTGTATTCTGTGGTTGGCGTTTACGACATCCGGTTAGCTTTGATGTTTCTCAAACATTAACATTAGACTAGCATATGATTTTGAAGTTACTTTATTAGATGTAATTATTGTAATTGATCATTCATTGTAAAACAATATTAATTTGATAACAGTGGATAATACGTGCATTAGTTAACGTTGGCGTATAACTCAGTGATTGTGATACACGATTGTTAACATTAGTTAACAATGAGATGAGTGACTAGGATAAATGGTCGACGCGTATGCATAGCGTTGTATAACGTGGTCATTAGTTGCATAACTCAGTTAGTGTTATATACGAGTGATTTGATAATGTTTCATATTACATGTATTAGGGGCATTGATTAACAGCGACGTACATGGCATATATATGGCGTTGTAGAATATGTATACATTGCTACTCATCATTAGTACAGCTTACATATATTTATTGAATAATTATTTGTTTGGGTAATGATAATTATGCACGATTGTTATGTTTGTCAACGAACATCTCAAACGTGTGTATAATTACAGTCTAAGCCACCCAGGGTTGGAAATAAGCCATCCAGGGTTGTAGTGGAGCTAATCTTTCACGATTAACGTAAAGAGCGGTGGAGACAGTACCGGTATCTGCGCAGCATGGCAAGGTTTTAGTAGCGACAACCCCCGGGACACAAGGTGGGCCCGTTATCAGTCCTCACTGGAGGAACATCACCCACAACCTCAGTGGAGGTTAATCATCTTACATATCGCGTCATCAACCCTTATAGAAGGCATTTGAACATCTTCATGAGCTCTCGCGCATCACAGTTATCGCGCTAGATCATAGATCAACATTGTTCTAACTTTAACAAGACTTAAGTGTCTTATACATTCAGTATTTATTACAATACTAAGAACGTCTTAAACGTTCATGAGAACATTCTTTTCATAGGTCATCTGTGTATTCGCTTTTTATATTGTATATATATTGAACATATTTTAAAAAGTAACATTAAACTTATGTAACTGCATTCACCGTCATTGATTCTTTCCTGAGTTAGTCCCAACCACTAGGATCATCCTGTGACAGTTGTACAAATCATTTATATTAATTCAAATGTTGCTTTAAGGCTACATTAACATTGAGTTGTAAGATCTAACTATACTTCAATTATATGTACAAATACTAGCAATACGAAACCCATATGAATTAATATTTATGATTTAAGAACAAGAAACGTAGAAATTCCACGACAACCCTGCAAGTTTTCCCTTTGAAATGCTATAACAATACTGGTAAGACGAAAATGGAACATAGGGCAAGTTTCGTTCAAATATCTCATTCCCGACTGAAGGTATTGAGCGGAAACTTTATTTTTATTTTTAATAACAACGACCTTGACCCCAGTGACCTCAAATGCAATCACAAACTTCATTTTGATATAAGGTACCTACTAAGCAAGATAACGTGTTATAAGAGGACGTCGTATCAATTGAAGACAACATCCACGCACTGACGTACACTGCCAACTGAGGACTTCGTATCAATTGAGGACAACACACTAGCACTGACGTAAACTGCTAACTAAGGACTTCGTATCAGTTGAGGTCTTTTTTTCATACTATTAACGTCCTGGTACCCTAAACATATTTATTGGTGTCCATTTTATGGTTTAACTTCATCTGGAGTAATAAATGCCTATGTCGAAAAACATCTTCAAGTGAGGAATCACTGCAAAATGAAGACAACACACACGCACTGACGTAAAATGCCAACTGAGGACGTCGTATCAATTGAGGACAACACACACGTACTGACGTACACTGCCAACTGAGGGCAACACACATGCGTGTATGTGTATGTGCGTGCGTGCACGTACGTGGGTGTGCGTGGATGTGCGTGTGCTCGTGTGTTTGTGCATGTGTGTGTGCGTGTGTGGATGTAGGTGTATGTATGTTTGTATGTGCGTGCGTGCGTCTGTGTGTGTGGATATGCGTGAGCATGTGTGTGCGTGCGTGCGTTTGCGTGCATGCGTGTGTGTGCGTACGTGGTACATTTGTAGTAGTAACAGCAGTAGTTGTAAAAGTTGCAGTAGTATCAGCAGTAGTTAGACCTGTCAATCATAATCACTTTACATTGAATAGCAGATTTCAAACTATAGATAGACAAGTATAAACGTACGTACCAGAAATATATTTACTATGGCTTCAGTTGAACGGTAACAAATCAGAGAACAGTTATTCATTACCTATAGATTTTCAGTACAAACTTGTTATCGATCGGTCAATATGTTTATCCACCGAACAAATATGACGATATAGATTATGTAACGAATTTAGACATTTTCCGATGTACCTGTATTAAAGTAATTTCATTTCTGTGGTCAAAATACAAGAATTCAAAAATATTTGGTACACTTTATATATCAATATATAAATTCACCGTATATTGTGGAGCACAAATTACTTTGTCATAAAATATTGTCTCGTCTCGTCTATTTTAGAAGTCACTTGGTCTCGTTTAATGTTAACCTGAATTATCTAGAAACAAATTTCTTCAATAAATCATTCAAATAAGCACACGTTAGTTCAGAGATAATACGTTACAGTATCGCTTAAACATAATTGATATACCGCTGAGTTCACTCGTTTACGCGTTCAACGATTCCTTTAACCCTTAAAGAGAACTTCATTTAGATACTCAGTTTCTGTTGTATAAACATGTATTATTGGCTCTCTAAATAGGCGGAAATAAAACATCTATCTAGTTATGTGTAATAATAGATCATCAGTGTGTATACATTCACAAATATAGCTCACCAGCTAACAAATCGAAGACGGGTACCAGCGTATAACCCATTTTTAGACATGCTTGTATTACCTTGATTTAGGTCTGTACATGCGTTTTGATGTATTACTATCACCAATGTTTACCTTTATTTTTGTTATGGTTATTGCAGGAGCATTTACGATTTATGTGCTAGTAGTTGGCTCGATGAAGGCGTACGGTGTTACATGTATATATACCGAAATGCTTGATTATTACAAAGTTGGAACGGGTATTACAAGTTGGATTGGCGGTTTCCAGTTTCTGTTAGAGATGCTAAGGTAAATTCATATGTAACTTTAAATAAATACTAATTTGACCCTTTATCATATGCCATACAGGAAACTATTTTATGACAAATTCTATATATACGATTTATATTATCCAATTAGCCATTTGACTCTTTGAAATTATAATTAAACGTTGTCAAATTTCAAAACGCTTTTCACAAACCAGAAAGCAGAACATATAAGCTAAGGTACAGACACATAGACACTCAGTAAACACTTAATTAATTGGTGCATTTATTAAAGTAGAGTAAACTACAAATAAAGCGCGATTTAGTTCCACAACTAAATGATCATTGAAAAGGCATGGACAGCTTTCTTATTTACTGCTAACATGCTACAAGACCGATTAGCTCAGGTAGATAAACTGAAGCCAGAGTAAAGTTGTCTTTGTTAAAAGCATTGGCATATTGAACAGTATCTAGGGTATGAAGAACAAAACAGGCAAATTAACAAGTAAGCTGTACGAAATACAAAACTGAGTGTTCAACTTGATAATTCATTGTTTTATGAATAACAAGAAAAGGTATAACACATATATTATACCATGGGAAGTACGGACTGCATGTAGATGTTCTGGATCCGGGATCGTTTTGATAGTGAAGGTCACGGTGACACCGGCACCTTGACCTTTAAATGAATAAGGATAAGGGTGATGTACTGGTAATGAGCAACCATTCATCCTTTCAAGTTGGAGGACCTAGATCCATCAAGTTTGTAGTTGTTGATAGGACATCGTATTGATAGTGAAGGGCATCGCAACCTTGACCTCCGACCTAGTGACCGGAAAATAACAAGAGGTCAATAACCTTGAAGCTCTACTGATTGACTTTGATTTCAGGAAGTAGTCGATACAAACTTGCTTTTTGAAAATCTATTTTTAGCCGTAGCGGTTATCTGGAATTTCCGGCCGACCTGAATTTTTTCTTGGATCAATTAGACATCAAGAGCAGCTTTCCTGTGAAGTTTCATGAAAATCCGTCAAGTAGTTTCAGAGGAGTAGTCGCTACAAGTTTTCATTATATAACTCTATGTAAACAAAGATGGCCGCTGACAGCCATGTTTAACATTGAATCAAAATGATGTTCGACTGCTATAACATCATGCCATGCTGATGATCATTTTAGAAAAAGTCCCATATCAATATCTCTTATAGTTTTCAAGAAGTAGTCGCTACAATCATGTATTTTGAAAATATATTTTTAGCCATGGCGGCCATCTTGAATTTCCTGCCGACCAGAAACTTTGCTAGGATCAATTAGACATCAAGGGCAACATTCGTGTGAAGTTTCATAACAATCCGTCAAGTAGTTTCAGGGGAATAGTCACTACAAGTTTTCATTATATAACTCTATGTAAACAAAGATGGCCACTGGCAGCCATGTTTAAAGTCGAATCAAATAATGTTCGACTCGGATAACCATCATGTCATGCTAATAATTTTAGAAAAAGTCCCATATCAATATCTCTTATAGTTTTCAAGAAGTAGTCGCTACAAACTTATTTTTTAAAAATCTATTTTTAGACGTGGCGGCCATCTTGAATTTCCGGTGGACCTGAAATTTTGCTTGGATCAATTAGACATCATCAAGAGCAACATTCTTGTGAAGTTTCATGGAAATCCCTCAAGTAGTTGCAGAGGAGTAGTCGTTACAAGTTTTCATTATATAACTCTATGTAAACAAAGATGGCCGCTGGCAGCCATATTTAAGTCAAATCAAAACCATTTTCGACAAGGAGCAACACCATGTCATGCTTGTCATTTTAGAAAAAGTCCCATATCAATATCTCTTAAAGTTGTCAAGAAGTAGTCGCTACAAACTTATTTTTTAAAAATCTATTTTTAGCCGTGGTGGCCATCTTGAATTTCCGGCCGACCTGAGATTTTGCTAGGATCAATAAGACATCAGGAGCAACATTCCTGAAAAGTTTCATGAAAATCCGCCAAGTAGTTTTAGAGGGGTAGTCGCTACAAGTTTTGACTATTTAACTCTATGTAAACATAGATGGCCACTGGCAGCCATGTTGAACGTCGAATCAAAACGGTTTTTGACAAGGACCAACATCATGTCAAGCTGATCATTTTAGAAAAAGTCCCATATCAATATCACTTATAGTTCTCAAGAAGTAGTCGCTACAAACTTGAATTTTAAAAATATATGTTTTGCTTTGGCGGCCATCTTGGATTTCACATCAACACGAATTTTGGCTAGGATCAGCTAGACTTCATTGGGAATATTTCTGTAAAGTTTCATGAATATCCATCCAGTACTTTCAGAGGAGTAGTCGCTACAAATAAAAGTTTACAGACAGACAGACGGATGCCGCACCACGGCATAAGCTCTGCTGATCCGAGTCTGCTGATCTCTGATCAGTGGAGCTAAGAACAGGTTATTGACTGGTCATGAACAACCATCCGTCTAAGTTTGGGTTCCCTTCTGCCAACCATTCTGTAGTTATTGATCGGACACCGTTTGGATAGTCAATGTTAGCCCGGATTTGACCTTTGACCTGGTGACACCAAAATCAATAGGGGTCAAAATGAACATGGCGCCCCGACCACACTTTGTTGTGGGGAGCAATAATTTATTAATTGAAGGGCACTGGCTTAGTCGTTGCTGGGGTGATTTACGGAAGAATAACCGTGTGACAACCTGCTGTAAGGATGAGTATTACTACCAAGATATAACGGTCATGATTGAATAATTAGTAGGGAACTGAAAAAGTGAAGGGACACTACAAAATCTGAAATGAAGATTGCTGTGCATCCCTTTAAGTGGGGTGCATGAGATGTTGAAGATTTGGCGGAAAGTGACAAATGGGAATAGGTATTTTGTTGAAAAATATGTTTAATATACAAAAACAACATTACTGATGTGGAAAAAAATAATTGTATGTACAACTCAGTGTGTCAGGTCCCTGCCAAGACTTGAACTTGAATCTCTTTTCTCGAAAGAAAAGTGTGTTTCCGTACACTACAGCGATCGCCCAGACATCACAAAAAGAGTGTACAAAACTAAGCGAAATTAATAAAGATGTAGATCAAAAGAATGTCAAACTAAAACTAGAAATTGTTATTGTCCATGGGACGAAAACGTATGGCTCCCCCACTCGCCCGAATAGACATAGGTCCAACCGTTCTCACTGATCTGAGATCGTTTTGATATTCAATATCCCTGTGACTGTACCTACAACCTGTATCAGTAATATTTACTGGTCAACCATCCTTCCAAGTTTGAGGACCCTAGGTCCAACCAGATTGGACATTGTTTTGTTATTGATCGGGGATCGTTTTGATATCAATAGGGGTCATGTTCTGATCATGACCAACCATCCTTCCAAGTTTGAGGACTTTAGGTCCAACCATTCTCTAGTTATTGATCGGACATCGTTTTGATAGTCAATGTCGTCACTAGCTTGACCTTTGACCTAGTGATCCCAAAATCAATAGGGGTCATCTGCTGGTCATGACCAACCATCCTTACAAGTTTGAGAACCCTAGGTCCAACCATTCTCTAGTTATTGATCAGACATCGTTTGATAGTCAATGTCACCGTGACCTTTGACCTAGTGAACATCGATTTGATAGTCAATGTCACCACGATCTTGACCTTTACCTAAAATCAATAGGGGTCATCTACTGGTCATGACCAACCATCCTTCCAAGTTTGAGGACCCTAGGTCTAACCATTGTGAAGTTATTGATCGGATATCGTTTTGATAGTCAATTTCACCGCGACCTTTGACCTAGTGACCCCAAAATCAATAGGGGACATCTACTGGTCATGACCAACCATCCTTCCAAGTTTGAAGGCCCTAGGTCCAACCATTCTCTAGTTATTGATCGGAATTATTTTGATAGTCAATGTCACCGCGACCTGGACCTAGTGACCCCAAAATCAATAGGGGTCATCTAATAGCCATGATCAACCATTCTTCTAAATTTGAGGACCATAGGTCCAACCATTCTCTAGTTATTGATCGGACATCGTTTGCGACACAGACAGCACAAAATCAATAGGGCTCCCCTCCACACTTTGTGTGGGGGAGCCATAACTATCACAGAAGGTTATTAATACCCTTGCAAACGCATACCCCATGACTTCATGAATATGCGCAGTTCCACTTCATACTGATGCTTCTCACAATGTTTTGGGTATGGCAGAGGTCACGGTGACCTTATTTTGGTATGCGACACACCGCTATCCCAAGATGTATCAACATACCAAGTTTGGTATCTCTGTTATAGTATTGAAAGCACGGTGCAGACAAGAGGTGAAAGTGTCTGTGCAGGGGACCGTAACACATTTTCAACATTCATTCAACCGGCACATGGCAATGATATAGGTCACTAGTTGTTGAATGCCAGCCAGGGTAGCAGGAGAACTAGTATGTACAAAGTAAGTGTATTACAGGGTTCCCAAAGGATTTTGAGAACAAAACTCAAGTTTTTTTCCAGGTTTTCCCAGTTTTCAAGGACAATTTATACCAGTGTTTGTCCGACACCGTTGTTGCAAAAACGTTAAATTGTTCGCAGTACTAATATGTGACACCACACAAGATGTTAGTTTATTGTTTTTGACAAGTATTGACTTTAACCCGCTGTTTTTTAGGCTGTTCTCCCTCCTATGAAGGAAATTTCAGTCTTTACAATTTTTAAAAATTAAAATTACATTAAATTAAATACAATTTTTAAAAAGTTCTGAACTTTTTCTGGGTATGGGAAGCATGATATTATGTCCTTTAATGGGGCATAACACCGCAAAAAGTCATTCAACTGGAACACAACAATGACATGCACAACTACACATGGCACTAATCATCCCTGCCATTGTATCAAGAGAACAGAAATGTGACAAAGTTTGTGTATTAAAACTTTAAAGAACTCAATATCATTAACCAGTACACAACAATGGCAATGCAACTAGGCTTGGTATAGTTCTATGACATAAAACGTCACAGAACAGAGCTACAGATAAGCAACGTATTTGCGTAAATTTCCAGTTAAAACTCCCTACATTAGGCTAAATTCACAATTAAATTATTGGTGCCTACCAAATATGTTTAACAAATTAATTACGCAAAATAACCGTTTTTGTCAGCATATCATATGTTATCCATTACCGTGAAGACAGCCAATATCAAATGGATTTCATCGCCGTTTCCAGTCAATTCTCAAATAAGCGAGCCATTGAGATTGGCTAAATGTGACTGGTTATCAAGTTTATTTGTTTCACTCGAAAGTAATTCCTTGAGGAACAAAAATGTTGTATTGAGTCTAGTCTATTTTTAATTATTCGGCATCACCGAAGCACTCAACTTTCTCTGTATGTCAACATGGCTAAAAGAGGTGCAGGTGTTTGAACTCAGTGCAAGAATATTCATTATCGCTAAATATTAATAACTAACTCAGAACACAATAATAACTAACGTTGCGACGTTCGGTCAATAAAGTGTTGCCGACGTCAACATCATCTGCCGATAACGTTCAATAAAGCGAATATTTGTTTGCAAAAACATAATTTAAAATGTAATAAATAGATTATTTAACTGCTGGGATCGACTATGGGTAATCCTTTACTTGATGGTAGAAGTGCTTTGTTTTTTTAACTCACACGCATGCGCCCGTTCGTGAAAAAAATACACGCCTACCTTTTGTGAAAGATTTCCCTATAATCGATCCAGCAGTTAAATAACTCATATAGGGCCCTGGTTTTGTATCACTGCTTAACATAGAAGTTCAGAGAGATATTGCACAGGGTATAGTTCTCCCTGCACACTGGACAGACTACTTTACATCCCTCCGAAGGATGACCTATATTCACAGTACCATGGCCAAGTAAGATACTGCGGGAGTTTGTTTGAAAAATCCGGGATGTGACCCCACTGGAAATCATACACGTGATTTCTGGGACTCGAGTCAAGTATGCTTAACACTTGGCGACCGTGGAAACAAAAGAGCACAAGATGTTTCGAAAGATAAACATTCAAGAAAAATATGTCTGGAAGTCTCCTGAAACACGAGTCATAATATCCCAGACACATTCGGTATACACAGGGTCTGAATGACACGGACTACCACAACAGCCATGATTCTCACGTCTCCGTCTAGGTATTTTGTTCTTCTTTTAGTTTAGATACTACAAATTACCAAATATGCAAACGACGACTAGAAACGTCAGGGAATGTTTATGCACACACAACCTTCCAATTGTTCACTCGAATTTTGAAACATGCAGAATGAATAACAAATACGTAGTCTAGATCATCTGCGACGCTTGCTTGTTTACAAAATTATCAGGCGTGAGACATGATCAAGACTAATTTCATGTAGATCAATCCGTGACAACACAAAACATTCATAAACTGAAAATGTGTGCTAACTTTATTGACACGTATGACAGTGGAGAGTGTAAACTTGCACATATTGTAAATGTCTCTAATTTTGCCTTAAACCTTTGTTTAGTTTGATATTAATAATGTTTTAACTTTCATTATGTTTGTACTCAGTATTGCAACGATAGTTTCATTAGCGTGAACTAGTGTACTGTAACCTGATGATATAGTGTTTTGTAACCTGTTAGTCATTGTCGCTTAAACGCTTGATTTTCTTCATTTGATTATTATGCGCCTAAATGATACAGATTAAACGTTAGAGGAACGAATCGAGCATGGTTTTAATTTTTGGAACGAATTCGCTTAATTATTTAATAAATATAAGGACCTTGGTCAGAAGAACCAGGTATATTAATATTTTATATGTTTATTTAACGAACGAAGGCTACAGTTTGTGTTGTTTTAAACGTTTAACGACTAAATTTTGTATTGTAAAGCTGACAGTAAAAAAGCGGACTGTTTACCCGCACAGGCATTCAGAAGTTATTTGTTTCTTTAATGCAACTAGAGTTTACCAAAGTATTAATAATCTTAATGTACAACATTTTTGATGTGTAATTATTGTTTGTTTAACGTATAAAGCAATTTTCATAAAGTTTGAGCTAGAAATACTATTTTTGTTTACATACATATTCACAGGATATTTGTTGTTTACTTTCAGTTCTTACGGTTTTGATAAACGGTGTTCGATAAACGTTGTTGGACAATAAATATATTGAAACCAGTCACGGACTTTCTTAAGTACACCAAGGCCCCTTACACATATTCTACTTACGATAAATTGTTTCCTTCTAACTGGAGCACTCTTGCTGCACAAAAGAAAACAAAATGGAGGAATGGCCGGATCAAAACGGAAATGGATTGCTATGACGTCAGGCTGTTCCAGTAACACATTACTTTCATGAAACGCCTCCCAATATTTCGCGATAAACATGCTACTCCTGCAGTTGAAGACGCAGTATGCAAACTTCCCTAAAATACCTCAGGCTTGGGCGAGCCAAAACAATGCATGTGAACACGTATGACACCAACTATCTATTCCATGACATTGATACCTGCATATCCCACAC
Source organism: Cyrtodaria siliqua (assembly GCA_037043455.1). NCBI lineage: Eukaryota > Metazoa > Mollusca > Bivalvia > Adapedonta > Hiatellidae > Cyrtodaria > Cyrtodaria siliqua. The sequence goes on along the minus strand of JAWPHD010007883.1, from coordinate 94,249 downwards.
TTTTCAAAGTTGACTGCACTGACTACTGTCATAAATGTCATTACATAATGCATTCCTTTCTGCATGTTGAGTTAGCTACCGTAGAAACAGCAAGCGTGTGGCACTTTATTCAGAGGGTTACCGTAAAGCATATTTACACCAGTGTGTGAAAGAAAACTTTGTAAAACCTTTAGAGCTGACGAAGGTATTTTTAATCTATGGAAGTGTTTATTTTAAAACAAAGACAAAATCAAACAAACAAATCTTGCATTCGACACAGGGCTCAATCTAGGCCAGGAGTTTAGGGAGAAGTGACTTCTCCCTCAAGTGATTTTAGGGAGAAGTGGAGAGAATTTAGGGAGACTTCACGCGACGTGTATACTTAGACAACGGTTGAATAGTCATCACCATGTATATTGCAATGCAGTGAATACAGTGACAGTGTAATGCACACTAATTCTTTTTACTCTATAATATGAGCTTGAAATATTGATGCAAATTTCTATGATAATGGATTTATAACTATACTGTAACTTTTTAAACTTCTTTTTTTTTTCTTTTTTTTTTTAAATTTCGGCGACTTGAACTTTGAGCTTTGATGTGCTGGCAAGGCGAAGTCAAGAGATCGCGGGCCATTTTCCGTCTGAAGACGAGTCCGACTCATTATCTGTTTGTGTAACATGTACAGCCACACAAAAATTAAGGCTTCTAAGTGCAAGTTATGTATTTACTTATAAATAGTAGTGTTACGGACTTGTTTTATAAATGATCACAACTGCGTAAATTATTGTATTAAAGCAGTAAAACATATTAGATATTTGTAAATCAATGTCTTATTGTGTAAGAAATATTTCATGTTGATATACACTTTTGTAATTAATGTATGACACCTTTTCTATCAACATCATTCACAGCCTTATTATTGATGATTTATAAAAGCACCGCATTTTAGAATACCAAAGACCCAGAAGTGAAACCGAATGATATACCCTTTAATTTATAACACGAATTTATGATTGTAATCTGGCGGTATTTTAGAAGTACCGTGTAGATGCCATAACTAACTCAAACACAAGAACACTGTTTATGAATTTAATAATTTGAAGGTGTAGATTCCTGACAATTAGATATATGTATGGTTCCGTCCAGATAACCCGGAAAGAAACGAATGAATAATATTTATGGAACAATATTCCTCTCTCCTGGTTCTCGGCTACACTCTCACACTCATCTGGTGATGTTAGAAATGAGCTAATGATGATTCCATTTCAATAATTTAACCATTAGACTATTTCAAGAATTGTAAAAGCTTAGAAACAAAGAGAAAACATCCTCTCTCTGTGAAAGAATAAAACTGACTGCCGGGATGAACGCAAACAACCAATGAGAACACAGTAATTTCCCGCCTAATAAAACCACTCACCCAGATCAAGGGAGACAACAACATCAAGAGAAACCAAAAACTGACAAATTACTCTCCCTTGAAACCAATAAACAAGCAATAATTGTAATGAAATGGAAACAATATTAAAAAGCATTTTAAACACAATGACCCGGTTACATGATCATGTGTAAAATAAACACTGCCTTGTCTGTTGAAAAGTTGATTACATACCAGCAAATGTTACTTGTACTCATGGACATCTAAGTTTAAATTAACATTCGAAGCGCAAAGCAGCCGTCGAAATTAGCACAATCCCGAGACTGGTAAAATGCCTGCCAGGCTTGCCCAATATCCAAGAACACCCAGCAAATGTTACTTGTACTCATGGATATCTAAGTTTAAATTAACAGTCGAAGCGCAAAGCAGTGGACAAAATTAGCACAATCCCGACAATGCTAAAATGCCTGCCAGGCTTGCGTAATATCCAAGAACACAAGCCCAACGGGCTTGTTGATTAGCCGCTCGTTTCAACGGGAGAAATTGGAATCCAGACGAGGGAACTCCATTAACCAATCGTCCGAGGAACGTTTTACTAGGAAACAGAACAACAAGGCAATTGTTCTTACATAGTTTATTAAACGATTAAATGCAGTAAATAGTCACAACTCTGTTTATTTAGAGAAATTGGAAAAATACAAGAAAACACTTGCTTTGTTGTTATTTTGTTAAGGGTTTCCGTTTTTTTTCCGGCCAAAAGTATGTAGTTCTCAGCACAAAAGCAAAATCTATACGGTAAAGTCCTCGAAATTTAATGCTTGTGTCCAATGATTACCCACTCGAAATTTAATGCTTGTGTCCAATGAATACCCATTTTCATTTTCCTTTTATTGAATATTTTTGATAGCCACATGGCCGCATGGAATTCAAATTTTGGCCGCCAAGACCATTTTTTACTCGCCACGGCCGACTGCTAATTTGTGCCCCTGGCACACAAAGAGGCAAAACAACATAAACACATGAAATATATATATATAAGCAACACAATTGAATCACTTGCAACATACCGAAGTCAGGTGGCACGGTTTCAACAAGTTCTCGCTGAAGGGAACCGCTTTTTTCAACAAAATCAACAGGCTTCACCAACACTGCTAGGACTAGTACGAGGCCTGCTGAAATAAGAGAATATTTGATATAATTATCTCCCCTTTATAGACATTAACAGCAGCCCAACATTCTCAGCTTTGGGTTATTTTTCCAGTCTGACACGCAACAAGTGGATAAAGGAAAATTCTTGTTCCCTGTCCAGTTGCTGCTATTGCAGTGCACAAGACAAAATACGTACCTGTGCATATCCGAATACTTCGAAAATGTTAGGCACTAGCCTAGCAAGCTTAAATATTTCACAGCCATTTCTCAAATGCATATATATTTTCCTTACCAATTCCACATCTACTTACAATGGCAATCAAGTGAAATCTTCTTTAACACTTCCTCGAATACAACCATATGATACAAAAGCACTTCAGCTTCCAAGATGGCTTCCAAAACAAACGTGAGTGACAGATCTTCCACAACAAACAAACCCTACTTACTCGACGCATGCGCAATCGCATACAACTAACACAACAAACAATCTTCACAGGTACCCGAACTTCTCTTCGCATTACTAAATTTACAACCGTCACAATAACAGAATATCACATCTAATTAATTACATTTACCTCAACTGAAACAGCCTTGAATACTTCCTCAAACACGACAAAAACAATGCCGGCTTCCTAAACTGACAAAATCACCTGACGCGCATGTGTACTCACACAAAAAACAACAACATCAGTTGGCCTAGATCACACGTTTATACATCACATTGGTAAAATAATTCTTCATACACACACCAACCACATCAAACATTCCCCTAAACCGTCCAAGTATAACCAGATTTTCAAACTGTACACACACATTCTGCATTTTCATCACGACTCAGTCGGTCGCGACTGACCACAGGCAGTCGAGAGCGCTTGAGACAAAAATACATTTAACCAATACATCATCTCAAAACTCACAACATATACACGTACCTACCTTTCGTCGCGAATTTTTGGACAACCGTTACTCACGAGCTCTAATGCAATTCGTTTAATATCCTCAATCGAAATGCGCACGATATTGAACTGTGCTGCAATAAAAATGGCGTCCTCAAAATGTCTCTAAAATTGTCTGCGCATGCGCGGCAAATATGACGTAGGCTTTAACACCAGATTTATATGTACATATTAGTATTCATCCAAGAGATAGCAACTTATGTAATACCAAATTCAACGTCCCGTTCATGAATCTTTATCCACTACTGTATTTCCGTACTAGAAAATACACCCACCAAAACACAACTCCAATAAAACACCTGTTTTTATGTTTTAATATGCTGGCTTCATACAAACGCTGTATAGGGACGACCTCAACTGGAAAAAACTTGATACCACCATTATCTCATGCAACTGTATGTCTAACAGTGATTTACTGTTACCTTTACAAATTGTCTCTAAACCCAAATATAATAGGCTGGTTATAGGTCTTTAAATTAGACGTGGTATAATTATATTGCCTATTACTGCTGCCTAGTTTTTAAGAGAATATAGCTTTGCGGGGATTTCAATATTTACATTGTCTGATATAATTGTAATTGCAGTATAGTAAGAGTGAGATTTGGTGCACCCTAGAACCTAGTTTAAACCCCCAGCGGCTGTTTTAGCCACTGACCGTTCCAATTCCTATTGCCTATCTTTTAATTTCTGTGGTGTCGTATACCTCACTGTTTCATCTTAACTGTAGTTGTATGCGTGTGTTTTGTATGTGTGTGTTTGTGTATGCGTGTGTTTTGTATTCGTGTGTTTTTGCTGACTGTGTTCTGTGAATATTACATTTAAGTTTGACTTTCATACCTACCTTTAATAGTATATGTTTTAAGATATATATATGTTAAATGTTAAAGAATGCATTGTACATTTCTTACCTTTTTCTCTTCTACAGCCTCGTTCGCAAACGCTGTCTGTATAAAGTACGGTTTTAGAAGAATCATGTTCATAGGCGGCCTTCTGTTTGTTCTTGGGTACGTGGCATCGGCATTTGTTCCTGCGATAGAATATATGTATCTTACGTTTGGGTTTATTAATGGTAAGTTGAACTTTGAAAGTGTCATAACCACATATTTCAGCATGTAAACTACTGTTTTAATCTCTACCTTATTTGCGTTCAAGTCATGATATTATGTGTTATTATGTAGTCAATGTAACCTAATTGTAATAGGCAAAGTAAATACAGTTTAGTTTGTAAGGTTATGTATGTATAAATATTGTCTTGGAAAAAGCATGATGTTTAATTTCCACATCAGCCTGGTTTAACTGTCGACTTGTATTATCAGGTGTTGGTCTCGGACTCTTAGGAGTAACAACGTTTACCGTTATTCACTCACTGTCTACTTCTTTGATAAACATAAGTCTTGCCAACGGTATAACCGCTTCTGGCAGTGGAATAGGACAGTTAGTTCTACCTTATATGTACACGGATGTATAGTAACGTTTATGTGTGTGTATACTATACAAAAGCGAAAAAGAAACGCAACTCGGGCATTTCCGCTATAAATTGTATATATTGCAAAATTAATTCCACATAATATTCCAAAGAAATCCCAATTTGTTTTGTAAAAAATGTTGCAGCGAGTTGGAGAAAGTACACAACTGTGATGGTGTAGACGTTTTAATCACGGTATACTTTGTATCAAGAAATTCATAAATGTTGAAGTTCCTCTTTGCATAATTGAGCCAGTGCAGTACTGTATTTAATGTAAAGTGTTTGCAAAATTGTGCGTCTCATAGACTTAAGTCAAACGCTTACTTTGTCAATAATGAAACTTTGAAGGAATAATATTTGCTGTGTTATGTGTTGTTTTAGTCTTTTTTTCCGAAAAATAAATGTCTTGCGTTGCCATGTACCATTCGATTAACAGCAGCATATTGTACATACAATATATAGCGAAAATCCCCGAGTTGCGTTTCTTTTTCGTATCAGAATATATAGAGCAGTCGAATTGATAACCTATATTTGTTAAATAGATGTGGACATAACTTAGTGTATTAGTTGTTTACGCTAATTTCTGATTCTCATCTGCATGCAGTGTAATAATTATATTTATTAAACTAGTTTATCCAACAAGAGATTATCAGCCAAAAGGTTGATACGACACTAACTGTAGAGGTAATGTTGATTAGTATTTACGTGTATTGTTCGTTATATAAAATGTACAATATAAAGTATGTATGCACTCTATCGTCATATTTGAAAAATCAACATGGCATTGCTTTTTTAGCACGGAATAGAAACCGAACGTGTACTGCATCAGGTGTAAAATTCATCATCATCTACGTGTTTTGCTTTCTCACCCTTAACGAGCAGCATAACTCGTTTTCATTGTTTATATGCAGTAAACCATTTTTGAATTCCCACTCAACTGCATATACGTTTATGATGTCCAAGTTGATGATTACCAAAGACAGTTATCAGCGCCAAGTTGCTTTTTAAAATGTCTAATTATTATTTATGTTTTTCTTCCTCAGGTATCTGTTTAATGAGTGGTTTAAGAGGGTCCCTTTTGATTACTGGCGGTCTGCTGTTTAATATTTGTGCTATGGCTTATATATTAATATATTTATACAACCGAAGTTGTATGAGAAAAATGTTCAAAAAGAAACCTCAGTAGTTGAACTAAATTCTGAGGAAAATGTAGTAACTTTAAAAAATAAGAAAAAATCATACTGCGGAGGCATACAGTTTTCACTTCTAAAAAACCCACGGTTTGTTTTGTACGCGGTTTGTTTTTCGTTATTAATTATAAATATTTTCGGAAGTTTTATATTAATTGCGGCTCGTGTAAAGTCATTAGGCTATGATAAAATAGAGAAAGCAATCTGTATTTCCATAGCTGGTGCATGTAAGATAGTTTCCAGAATAGCTTTTGGTTTGTTTTCTGACAGGAAAATAATCAAACATAAAACTCTTTTCATAGCCAATTCGATCATTGGTGGAATTGCTGCTGTGATTTCGCCATTTTTCAGAAATTTAATGTCTTTATGCGAATATATTCTGGGGTAGTTGGTATTTTTGTCAGCGGATCATTTAGTTTGATGCCAGGAATACTTTTCAGTCAGGGGTGTAACTGATTGAAGTTATTTTCTAATAACTTTAATGGGTTATTTTATCAATAATTCAGGAGTTTTCTCCCTTTGAATACAGTTCGATAGATAACTTAAATAAATTATGAGTAAATGTAAACACCTTTCCAAGGGAAACAACTTATTTATATGATTGTTTAATTAACACTTCATTGTAAGATTTAAGTCCCTTGCTGGAATAACTATATTCAGTTATCAGTACTGCCCTGTCAACTATGCTAAATCAGTGAGCCTACAGAAAATGTGTTATGTTAAATATTTTAAAGTTATGAAAATGGTAAGTATGCATGAAATAGATCGCTATTATGGGTAACATGTTTGATAGAATATGTTTGAATAAAAAGGTGAAAACATGTTACAATTGTATGGGAAGTAACCCAATAGGTCTCTGCCATTAAGATGGTGTTCATTTTAATATACCATAAAATGATACAGGTAACACATCAATAAAATGATCAACATAATCATGTAATATGTATAAACAGATTGCGATGTGTCTCAGTCTTATCCATCAGGCAAAAGTTAGAAAAACAACTTGTTTAGGTTATTAGAGTTTTGGAGCTTTATTTTCCTCAAAATAACTGAAATAAGTTTCAGATATTCATCTGTTTGTAAATCTGTTTTCTATCAAAACAATAATATTCCTGCAACATCTGATATTTTTTATGGTTCTTTCATCTTTGTTGTTAACTAATTTGCCATAAATTCTTCTCCGCAAGGTTTAGCAATAGTTTATTCAAGCTTTTAATTGTCAGGGCAGTAACTGATATTAGTTACCTACTAATAACTTAAATGAGTTACATAATAATATTGAAAAAGTAGCAAAATAGTTTAAAGACGTTATTTCTGAAAACTTCATCACCATATTTCACTTGTGGCCATAGGCATTGTTTTAGGGTAAAACATAACTTGTTAAAGTTATTTAGTAAAAAACGGAAATCGGTACAAAATAAATAAGTTATTTCTGAAAAGTTTACCATAGTTCACATTTGGCCATAGGCATGTGTTTTTTGGGGGTAAATCATAACTTGTTAAAGTTATTTAGTAATAAATCAATTACACCTCTGAACTTATCCCCAAATTAAAACAAGACTGAAGTGTCTACATAATGTGGGTTGGACAGTCTTCCTTTTCAGTCGTATATGTTGGTCCCATTCCTAATCTAAACAAGACTCAGTGTTTTTGGGGGCTGTTTTAATAGCCGTTTTTCGGTCATATTTCTAATGCCAAAACATATGTTTTTTTTACCCAATTTTGAAGAAATAGAAACAATTTTGGTAAATATGTCACATTTATAGAGTACAAAACGCTTTTAATTGCCTCCGTTGACTTGGTGTACAGTTAACAATATTAATGATAAAATTCTGACATTATTGTTTTAATGGATCTATTTCCTTGTTTACGAAAATTCGCGCTAAAATTCCCAATTGTTATGTTCCCAAAAAAAAGAAAAAACAACAAAAAAACAACAACAACAACAACAAAAAACAAACACTGAGAGTTGTCAGAAGATAGCAAAGCTCACCTTGTGTGGGCAAAGTGGGAAAAGTTCACCCCTCTTCTTAAGTAAGGTCCTAGAATCTCTGTTATGAACTATAGATCGGTTACTTTAACATGTGTTTCTTGTAAAATACATGAATCAGAGAAAGCATTTTTTTCACTTGAATTCAGAACATTTGATCAGCAAAAATCAACATGGCTTTGTAAAAGGTAACAATGACTAACAAATCTGCTAGAAACTCTAGAATCAGTCACTAATGATTAAGACAATGGTATATTATATCCACAAATATTGTATATCTTGTCTAACAAAGTGCATTTGATTCAGCTGAACTTGAGAAACAGTTAGTGAAATTGGAGGCTTAAGGGTTACAGGGTAAGGTTTTAAATTGGATAAACGATTTTCTGACTGGACGTTAACAAGCAGTAGTTATTAGAGGCCAGTCATCTACGGAAAAAGACGTCTTAAGTGGAGTACCACAAGGATTAGTATTGAGGCCTCTTTTGTTTATACTCTTTATAAATGAACTACCAGATATTAAAATCACATTTTTTGGCGGATGATACAAAGATTTTCAATTCATGTAAATATATGAATATATTATAAGATGATTTAAAAACATTACAATCATGGTCAAATATATGGCTTCTGAGATTTAATGTAGCCAAGTGTAAAATAATCCATTTGGTTATGATGCTCAAGAAATACTTACAAATTAAAACATATAAACATTGAAAATTCAGATTAAAAAAGGGATTGGGGAGTTATTATCAGTAAGAATAGAAAGCCAAATGAGCAGTGTAGTGCAGCAGCAAAGAAAGCGCTGCAACTATACGCTTATTAGAAAACAGTGATAAAATAAGCTTTTTCATTATATATACCAGTTATGTACGTCCTTTATTATAATATTGTATTCAGGCTTGGAGTTCTTATTATCGTAAGGATATTGAATGTTTAGAAAAGAATACATCATCGAGCAACCAAACTAGTACCAGAGCTAAGAGATCTCAGATATGAAAAAATTCTTTCAGCTTTAAATATGTACTCTTTTGAACAGGGACGTGTCAGAGGCGATCTCATCGAAACATTCAAGATACTGAAACATAAATATGATTTGGACTCTTCATCATTGTTTAAAGTTACTGATCATACTACACATGCAACGAAAGGACACTGTATGAAGTTATTTAAGCCGAGGCTTGTGAAAGGTCTGTCTTTGAGACAAAACTTCTTCAGCATACGAGTGATAAATCAATGAAACAGATACACTATCATAAATGAATATCATCAGGATCACGAACATGTAAAATGATTGTCTGTTTACAAAGTGTACAGTTATATAACATTATTAAGTTACTTATATTTTTAAGTGTCATGGGTTTAACATTAATACTACATCCCTATGCAGTCAACGTGGTCATGCAGCAGGACATTTTCGTTTACAGTAATATTAATTATGTCTATTTGCAAAACATAATGGCTTCCAGAGATGTGCTCTGTGCTTCTATATTTTTAAGTTACATAAAATATAACTCAAATAAGTTATATCAATGACTGCATATCGAGGTTCAAATACAAAACATACACAATGGACAGGGAACTATTAGCATATTTAGCATATTAGAATCCAACTCTTCTTTCTGAAAACTGGGTCGTATTACAAATGATAAGCGGCATGTACAGTTTGGAAAGGTGCATTCACATAACATGCCTCTTGACTCTACTGTCACACCACACAGATTCGTCAGAACACAGATTCACAGAAACTCATTTATAAAATTTAAAATGTTATCAAAGTTATAAACAAAAAATGACATTTATGATGTTAATCTTTTCTGTTTTACAAGTAATCACATCATCAATATCGGTTAAAATGTTTACAATTTTTAAGTTCCATTTAAAATGTTACATCGACAGGGTACATAGACAGTAAGTAGTGTTAACTAATTTAAGTTACTTGCTAAATAACTTATACAAGTTATCTAAATAACTTATACAATTTATCTAACTTAACCACGTTATTTCTTAATCTGAAGGGTCCAACATAACTCCTACAAGTTATTGTTTATTATTTACCACACATATAAATAACTAGATGTATCAGGAGGTTGATTAATATGTCATTAGCTTAGTATAAACGAAAGATTCACCTATTTTTGTTGGGTCATCCTTGTGTTGGTTATTACATATTAATATGGATAATGAAGAAAAATAACTTAAATAAGCTATTTCTGAATAATTAACCACATTTCACGTGTAGCCATAGGCATGTATCTTTGGGGTAAAACATAACTTGTTTAAGTTATTTAGTAAAGTGATAAGTTATTTCTGAAAATAAATATAAAAGTCGAACATGAAATGGAGCTTTCACAGAACACAGTAAACACAAAAACACGCAAAACGACAAACATTACGTGGTCCCGCCTTAATTCCATTAAGCGATGGAAAAGGTTATATTAGCAGGATTTTATAAGCGATATTTCGACAATAAAACACGTTTAAAAACATTGTTTATTGAAACAAAACGTGATAACCTGTTTAAAATTACATATTACATGTTTTAAATTGACAATTTGCAAACGTTTTATGCCGGAATTAAGGTTTTAAGCCAACCCCGTAGTGGAGTGCGTAGTCCAGTGCTACAGCGCCGAACTCCAGATCGAGAGGTGGTGGGTTCGATCCTCGCCGCGGCCACTTTATTTATCCTTGAGCAAGATAATTAATCCACATTGCTTAGTACTGGTTCTATACAGGAAGCCATCGAGAGTGATTAATATAAGTTGCAATAACTTGTTTCGCAATCGATGTAAAAATAAATATGTTTTAACTATTAACCCCGGTTTCCCTTCTTGGAGCAGGGGTTGGATGGGGTATGAAAGTTAATACTCGGAACACGTAATGGTTAATAAGGAATAAAGGTATCACACACACAAAACAGGTTGACAGTAGGGCTATCACCTTGGAACGGTCAGTGGCAAAATAGGCCGCTTGGGGGTTTAAACCAGTTTATAGGGCGCCTCACACTTACCCTACTTCATCCCAAAATACGGGACAGTGTAAATAAAGAAACCCCGTCATGAACTATTCTCTAACCAAAAAGGCAGCATGTGTTTAACATGTGTTTCTTGTAAAATAATTGAATCAATATTCAAAGAAAGCATGCTTGTTCACTTGAATTCAGAACATGTGATCAGCAAAAATCAACATATCTTTGTAAAAGGTAACTACAGATGTTGTATATCTTGACTACCGAAGTGCACTTGATTCAGATGAACATGAGACTTTTATTGAAACTGGATACAGGCTTACGGGATACAGGGTAAGGTCTTTAAATGGATAAAAGGTTTTCTTACTGGACGTAAACAAACAATAGTTATTAGAGGACAGTCATCTACAGAACAAGACGTCTTAAGTGGGGTACCCAAGGATAAGTATTGGGGCCTCTTATGTTTATACTCTTTATAAATGAGCTACCATATATTATTGGCAGTAAATCACAGCTTTTTTGTGAATGATACAAAGATTTTCAATTCCTGTAAAAATATGAATATATTACAAGATGATTTAAATACATTACAATCATGGTCAGATCTAGGGCTTCCGAGATTTAAGTAGCCAAATGTGAAACAATCCATTTTGGTAATGATAGTGCAGAATATA